>JAVTVY010035207.1:0-143005 GCA_036873755.1 Hanleya hanleyi | reverse complement strand
GACCAGGACAAAAGTTTACTCACAAGGGTCTGGAAGGATGGGCCAGGACAAAAGGGGTTTATTCACAAGGATCTGGTGGGATGGGCCAGGACAAAAGAACGTTACTCACAAGGGTCCGAAAGGATGGGCCAGGACAAAAGGTGGTTACTCACAAGGGTCTGGAAGGATGGGCCAGGACAAAAGTTTACTCACAAGGGTCCGGAAGGATGGACCAGGACAAAAGTTTACTCACAAGGGTCTGGAAGGATGGGCCAGGACAAAAGGGGTTGATTCAGAAGGGTCTGGTAGGATGGGCCAGGACAAAAGGAGATTACTCACAAGGGTCTGGAAAGATGGACCAGGACAAAAGTTTACTTACAAGGGTCTGGAAGGATGGACCAGGACAAAAGTTTACTCACAAGGGTCTGGAAGGATGGGCCAGGACAAAAGGGTTTATTCAGAAGGGTCTGGTAGGATGGGCCAGGACAAAAGAACGTTACTCACAAGGGTCCGGAAGGATGGGCCAGGACAAAAGGCGGTTACTCACAAGGGTCTGGAAGGATGGACCAGGACAAAAGGAGGTTATTCACAAGGGTCTGGAAGGATGGGCCAGGACAAAAGAAGGTTACTCACAGAGGTCTGGTAGGATGGGCCAGGATAAAAGGAGGTTACTCACAAGGGTCTTTGGAGAGAAGTATCTCCACATTCTTGGCTCGTCCCACTTTACAGGCCAGATGCAAAGGGATGACACCCTGATTGTCTGAGTCAAGGCAGCTCGCTCCTCTGAAAATAATCAAAACATATTCTTCTACATACCCAAAATGACTATTGAGTATGGTAATATCTTTAGTAATTCAATCAATCACAGGCAGTGCAACAATAAAAGCTGCAAAAAATTCCTTAACAAGAGCCTTTTGGGCTTCAATACATGCCCTCGCACACCCTTGGGCATGGGATTTGGTTTCATGTCACACTCAAGGTTATTTGGTTAATGGAGTACCAGGAGAGAATCACCCGTTCGCAAGTAACTTGGCATTGGCTCCACGCTGTCGTCTTAGCGAGGACAGCCAACCCTCTTCCCTCGCGGGGATTATAGCCAACAGATACGACTTCTCTCCATGTAAGTTGGTATCAGACCATATCAGACCTTGGTATCGGATCAGACTTGGTATTGGTCAATAATAACTCAACTGACTTACCAAGTCTTGTACATAAATTGAACTGTTGGTGCCTTCTCATTGGTCATTCTTGAATAATCTTTCTACCATGGTGGAGACATGCTACGAGTAGATTTTGTGGCTAGATTGCATTTTTCCAATTTTAGCGATTTCCATGCACCAGATCCACAGTGAGCTTGATACATGTATGTTACACATATTTCTGAACATCGGTCAACCAAGTTGCAATAAATGTGCGGTTAAATTAAAACAAGAGCAGTGTGACTAACTCCACATAACCTACGAAGTAGGGTTTGATAATGATTTAAGTGTGTATCTTGACGGGAGACGGTCGAGAGAGGACTTGGGGGCGCTCTACGGGAGACGGTCGACAGATGACTTGGGGGCCCTCTATCTAGAAAGATCCTGAAATCCTCTCAAAATTTCCAGGTTTATAGGTCACCCAAGTAGATCAACTCAGAACTTGCTGGAAACAGTCCCACAATGCACGTTCATGCGAAAAATCAAGGTTCTAATGTCAACGCGGTTATCCTTAGTTTGCCGACAAAAGGATTCGGATGGACGGACAATTTGCAAATGAGAGCCTACTTCGTAGGGAAATATGACTGATCTGTTGCCTAAATGCAAGATTTGAAAGCTCCAACAGAAAATGAAAACAACCTAATTTGGCTGCTCCGATGGCATCACTTTCTTGGACGTTACTTGTGGTTGATTATAACGCTGATTTTCAAGATTTCTAACAAATTCTCCCACCAATGTTTGTGGAGACAGAAAAAACATTATTCCAGAAAAACTGAATTCCATGTGCTTTATGGTAAAGAAACGCTAAAATCTGGCTGAAAACGCAAATGTTTCAATACCCCTTTCGAATGCTAAATTCTACGTAACCTACTCATGGTCCTTTGCCACTAGGATTCTGCACTATGGCTTAAAATGACCCCAATATTAAACATTTATAAACAATGTTTCTATTTATAACCAAATCAAACCTGCTTTGCTCAAATGCCTAATCTCTCTTAGGAATCTATTAGGAATCACAATACAAACTGTTAAAACGGAAGTTAAAACCAAAAATTGTCTCCCCTTAGGGGGTTGTCTGCCCCTAGGGGAGCTCTCCCATTCATCCCAGCCAGGCTACTATATAAGCTCTGCTCACACCCATTCATATCCTCTTTCTCATTGTAATAAACCGAGACCTGTAGTGTGCAAGGCCGCGGCATGAGGGGAAGGAAGGGAGGGACCATCAGAGCAAAGCAGGTTTGATTTGGTTATAAATAGAAACTTTGTTTATAAATGTTTAATATTTGTTTCCCAAATCTTAAACCTGCTTTGCTCAAATGCAACAGTACCAACATATGGAGGTGGGAAACCTCGGCCTTGTTGTAGCACCAAAGCAGGCAGAGTAACCGCTGGATGACACAGACATGGGCATAGATATGACACCTTAATACTCAACAAGAAAACCCTGGTCAAAACGCAATGGGTTAATGCATGGAGTAGATATAGAAGAATACTTATCTTCGTGTCTCATCCATGTAGCTGTGATCATGGATGTGGTACGCAATATTACCCAATGTAGAAAAACCAAGGCCCTTAGGCGGCGAGAGAATTCATTCAGTAAGCACGACACATTAATACTCAACAAGAAAACCCTGGTCACTGACGCAAATGGGTTAATGCATGGAGTAGATATAGAAGAATACTTATCTTCGTGTCTCATCCATGTAGCTGTGATCGTGGATGTGGTACGCAATATTACCCAATGTAGAAAACCAAGGCACGAATGCGGCGATAGAATTCATTCGGTAAGCACTGTATGAAACAGGGGTGAGGAGAAATGCACAGCAACCCACCGCATACAGGGGACCAACTTACACCACCCTCAGTCCACAAACCGACTAACGTCAACTCACTGCACCTTAGTCCTTGGAGCTTGATCCGGTCTTGTGAGTTGACAGCGGCCGTCCTGAGTCTACTCTCCATGTGACGTCAACTTTATGTCAGTTCTTCGTTGAACTTGTGAGTTGACCGCAGGTGACTCAGCTGAGATGAACTAGAAGGAGGCCATAGCTTCAACCTGAAATGACACAAGCAAATCTGCAGTGATGGCAAAGATTAAAAGTCACAATTGTGTCCGGCCTTAATTGATAACTTGAGAGATGGCGGCTGGCTAACTGATCTATTATTACTGAGTAGATAACATTTATATCCAATTATTTTTAAGATGACACTCTCTCAGTAAGACACAATTACTAGAGCTGGATGAGTCAGTCCCATGCAAGACACGAACCCGCGTCCTCAGAGTTTGGCATCAAATCGCCAGCAGAAAATGCAAATGGCCGAGACCACTCGGCCACCTCAGCCTCCACCTAAAATGATCACAGATATGATAATAATTCTCAACAAAAAGAACCCTGGACGGTGACGCAGTGGTTAATTAAGGAGTAGTAATAGAAGATACTTATCTTTTGAGTGTCTTCATCCCAGTAGCTGTGATCGTGATTGTGGTACACAATATTACCAATATGAAGGAAACCAAGGCCCTTAGGCGACGAGAGTATCCGTTTGGAAAGTGATGTATGAACAGGGAAGAGGCGAAAGCACAGCTACCCATAGCATACACGGTGATCATCTTACACCACCCTTAGTCCACAAGCCGTCTCATGTCAACTCTCTGTACTTTAGTCCTTGAAGCTTGAACAGGTCTTGACAACGGCTGCCCTGAATCTACTCTCCATTCAACGTCAACAGTCTGTACTTTAGTCCCTGTCTTTGTACGTTGGACTCTTGAGTTGACTGAAGGTGACTCAGCTGAGATGATCTGGAAGAAGGTTATAGCTTTAACCTGAAATGACACAAGCAAATCCTTTTTTTTTTAAGGGAAAAGATTAAAACTCGTCATTGTGTCAGGCCTTGATAGATGACTCGAGAGTTGGCGGCTGGCAAGCTGACCTAATACTTCTCATAGGTGATCATTTAGTATGTGGACATAGAATTACTGAATAGCAGCGATGAAGCCGTAAGCTGGTTGACTATAGGCTAACAGCCCACTAAAACTACCCAAAGAGAACCCAGGTCGAAGATACTCATGGATTAAATCAAAAACTTGATTGTAAAAGTGGTACACCATACTCAATAGAATAGTAACCATGTCTAACCCATACTCACCGATGAGACGGGTCTTGTAAGATGGCTGACTGACCTATTGAGGTGATCATGTAGTATGGTGGACATATATGACTGAAGATGATGCAGCAAGCTGGCTGACTTGCTGCGCTGATGAGAAATGCCCCCCCTCTTTTTTGCAAGTTAATTGACCACGTGCTGGGCAGCCACCAGCGGCCCAAGCGTGGACATTCTATCTGATTGCACTGACATATCCCTCAGATAGCAATTTGTGAAGGTAGAATTTGCAGTCCATGCGCAGGACTGGACAATGTCATGAAGGGACAAGTTCTTCCATAAAGGCCATGACGTAGCGATGGCACGAATTTCATGAGAAGAAGCAGTAGACAACAAAGGGGGCGCGTCCGAGAATCAACGAAGCAAAAACTTGTTCGTTTATCGTACAGATCCCGACAAAATAACTCGGTCACCATAGACTCACATACTGACCGATAACCACACGGGATCGCGAGAGCACGAGCTAAGGAAAGAATGGCAACGATTTGGCATAAGACTCACGAAACATAATTGACAAAAAAATCTGCTGAAACCTGCATTGTCAGACTTTTGTCCACACTGTTTCGCAGACTGAGTTCATAGCTGAGCGTGGGATCTCATATCCACATTTAGAAAACATCATCGGACGTTCATTTCAAGATATAGAAAAATCATGGCTAAAAATTTTGAAAAACTCCGTCAAGAGCAAATTATTTTAGCGACTAACGTCCGAAGACACTGAACAAGTGGCTGACGGTAGCAAACCGTGTGAGGGTCTAAGCGACAAAATTTTAGGAACAACCAGGATAAAATAGACAAAAATTATCCCAGAAAATATTATTTATTTAACCGCAATAGACGTAACAAGTTTAGGAAAAGGTTTATAGACCTTCTCCTAGATTTACGGTGAAGTCGAATTCTTTTGTCCGATGGAGACAATGGATCGCTCCGATAAAACCGACCTGGCTCTAGAAGCCTTTGTTGAGCTGAACAATGGAGCCGGTTTGACAGGGACTCCAGACAAAGCAAAACCGGTAAAGGTCAGACTGTCTAGAAGTTGAAAATTATCCTCCTGTAGGCCGGTACCACAGGTGGAATATTTACAGACGCCGATAAAACTGGACTTTGAAATCTATGAGACAAATCCTAAACGAAATTTCTAAGAGCCGTCTATCGACCTCCGATAGTGTAGAATCCTCAGACGCACGTACAAGTAAGCACGACGGGCCTGGGCATATTTTTTCAGACGAATACCGTAACAAACATTCCGCACACGTGGCTTGGCGATAATACAAATTTTTACAAGCAAAACAAACCGTGTGGGCGTCCAAACGGGACAACACTAGCCCACACGCGCGACAAGAATTAGAAAATCGGAACAGAAACCTCAGACATACAAATGTAAGAAGAATTTCCTGAAAAAGAAACACAAGTCAATCTTCAAAAAGGATATAACCGGCGGTTACAACAACAACACAGCTGTATTGCTTTAACACTTCCTAGATGTGTACTGGTCGAGTACAAACTGAGAAAGAGAATATGAATGGGTGTGAGCAGAGCTTATATAGTAGCCTGGCTGGGATGAATGGGAGAGTTCCCCTAGGGGCAGACAACCCCCTAAGGGGAGACAATTTTTGGTTTTAACTTCCGTTTTAACAGTTTGTATTGTGATTCCTAATAGAGATTAGGCATTTGAGCAAAGCAGGTTTACGATTTGGGAAATAAATAGGACAAATTATGATGTCAGAACAGTTCTGTTCATAATTCCTTTCCATTTCTGTATATAGGACAGACAAATTAGTGATGGTCAAATTGTCTCAACCCCCAGCACACATAGGGTAATTATGACGACATTGTGACATCGACTTTTTGCATTATTTTCATTCTCTAACGGAATGCATTAACTTTAATTTGGTGTATAACATCTATCGTTTTGATTCATCCAGTTATAAACATGAATTGCAGTGCAGGCAAGCACCTAAAAGGTGCATAGACCCCTCAGCCTGTTGTTTTATTTTCAGTCATGTAGGATCAGGGCTGCATCTAGAGCCAATTTAGTTCTGGAAAACGTATGGGCGCCCAAAACTCAAATGGAACAAAAAAATGAAAGTGTTGTTGTTGTTCAATTTGAAAGGATTTCTGAAGGAAATACTCCTAGAAAAAGCTTCTGGAAACCTCAATATCGATCCGATTGCATAGATGGGTATTGAATTTTATTTTGTGATTGATCACAGGCTCTTTGCGCCGAAATTCACTAACGGAAATTGGACCCTCAATAATGAAATACGAATTGGAACAGGGAGTTTGTGATCGGAACCTGCAAAAAATCCCTGAGGATACAGTTTGTGTGATTTATGTACCGTATTTAATAGACTTCATTTTCATGCGAGTTGTGTGCTGGGATTACAGCAAGCAAGAAGTGTAGCTTTATCAGTGACAATTTATGCATTGCACAAGTGTGATAGCAAGTTAATGGCATATAAACACACACCCTTATAATTATTTAGGGGGGGGGGGGCATAAGCTTGAGGTACGCAAACTTGTTCAAATTTGCCAGAGTCAGGCTAAAAATGGGCTCTCCTAATCACTCGTTTAAAATAATTTCCCAGGTACAGAAACATGTTCGGTGACAAAAATTAAAGCATTATGTTGTACCAGTTAAATGTGTGGACACAAATATGTTTCATGCAAAAGTTTTATAATAAATCATATGATGTGGAATAGAATGATTTAATAGCAAAATTGAAGAAAAATGTTGTCCTTCATTTAAGCAGACATGAAATTCAAAACTAACAGGAGTTTGGTAATTCAGGGCGTCCCCTGCCAGTTATTTCATATTATACTTCTAAAAAAAAATGGTTTGTGCAAAAGCTTCAGGGCAAATCATATGATGTGGAGTAGAATGATTTAATAGCAAAATTGAAGGAAAATGTTGTCCTTCATCGCAATTCTAACTAACAGGGGTTCGATACTGCAGGGATTCTGCCTGTTATTTCATATTATCCTTCTGAAATAAAATATGGATTGTGCAAAAGCTTTAGGGTAAATAGATCGATGTGGAATAGAATGATTTAACAGCAAAATTGAAGAAAAATGTTGTCCTTCATTTAAGGCGACGTGAAATTCAAACCTAATAGCGGTTCAAGATTGTTTCATCTTATACTTCTGAAATAGAATAATGTCACCAACCTATTAGTGATTACTATAAAGGAATACAGGTGTGTGTAAAAAAAAACAATGTGCACTGCATCTCATACACTTCACATGAGGCTGAGAAGCTGTGGATAGGAAAAAGTCCAAAACTTTAACATTTAGTGCCCCTGGGGTGGGGAAATCTTCCCGAGGGTAGTGCATAGGTTGAACAAGTGTAGCATCATGTAAGCTCCCAGAATATACGGGAATTGGGGGGTTTCATCCAATGATAATCTTGAAAGGACTGGCTTTCTTGTATCAGGGAACCTTCCAAAGTCATAATGAAACATGCAACCAAGGGTTCCTGATGGGCATAGATAACAGTGCACAAGCTGAGCCACCAATAAATAATAAAAAAAAACATAATTAAAAATCATGAAATCATCATAGCCATCTGAAAATCTAATCATTTCATCAGTCACCATACAGGAAGATCTCATCAAAGTTTGGTCAGGCCCGACTTGATAGATCTGCAGATATTCAGAGGACAAGAACACATGTTGACGGAAGCACGCCAGGACAGACGGACATATGTACATGGCAACGACAAGACCCCACAGCCCTATGGGCTGAGGGGTAATAATAACATGATTATACGTTCCCCATCCTCCACAGTATTTCTGGAAAATTAATATCACCCCCGCTAGCTACCTTATGCCCACACGAATCTTCGGCCTGCCACCCCTGGGCTAACCCAAATACCCCACTCTTGAAGACTGCAGGTTCAGAAATTGGTCAGCTCGAGGTGCGAACGGGACCAATTTCTAGGTCAGCTGAAGTGACGGGTCAGGGCACAGACAGGCTCTTCTTTGTTCTCTCAATAATGTGCAAAAGGTTAATTAGTTGATACTTACTTTTTCAGGAGGAGCTGTAGAGGTCCTGGTCCCTCACAAACAGCAGCGTAATGGATGGGGCGTTTTTGGGCCTTGTCAGAGAAGTTGAGGTCTGGGGAAGCTTTTAACAAGGCTTCAATGTATGTAATGTTGGGGTTAGTGGCAGCACAGTGTAGAGGGGTCACCTGAAGTATTTTAAAGCTAGAGTGAGTGAGTAGGATTAAACGTCATTTTCGACCATTTTTCAGTCATATCACGACCGTGCCTACATTTGCCAGGATGTGTGAGTGCTCTCAGTTCCAATTATCAAATCTCAGGCAAGAGGAAAAACATGTTTTTATAAGCACCAAATACAAACAAATCAATAACTTTTCAATGCATTAATCTTGAAATGTTGACTTATTGGGGGACAAAATACAAGTATCTAGTCAGTCTAGTCCAAGGGCTGTTTCCAGAAAAAAAGTACATGGGATTGAAGGGGGGGGGGGGAAATTTTTCAGTTTTACGGTATAGTTTTGGATGGTGGGAGTACAGTCATTTAACATTACGGAGATAGAGTATATGGGTGGTTGGAGTCAGAAAAAGTAATGTTCGTCTGATCCCAAGTACCGGTACCTTTTCCTGGAACAAGGGGTATTCCAAGGGCTATATGTGAAATATTTCAAACTGGTCTTACCCCATAATTATCTCTGGCCTGTGATGTGACAGAGGCTGGTTGAATCTTATGTGTCAGATCAGCACCATCACCTAGTAACACCTATATGTACAAAGTGCAGAGCAAAAGCTGTATATGTAAAACAACAATTCGGCTTCGATCTGAAAACATCATATATATTGAACCTTTGAGAATATAAAGGGGCATGATTTGGACATGACTGGGTGAACTATCTTTGCGTAACTCAAAATGTAAATGAAGTTCTTCCTAAGACAATTGATTCTCTTTGCCCTGATAGCAGTGACAGGTTCACCGAGACGGGGCTCCCCACATATTGTTTCCTATCTCTTCAGCATGGAACAGTCTTTAAACATGTTTAACTATTGCTATTAAGTCGGTGATAATAGCTCCATGGTAAGCTAATGTTGTATAGTTATAAAAATTGACTCTAAATAAAGTACTTATCTTAGGCCATTGTCACTTGATTGGTTGTTTAGCATGACCAGCCCTCATCTATATTTTGAGGGCAAATAATTAAAATAGATGAGGGATTTACATTTTCATGAGTAAAACTTACTCATTTTGTTTATATTCGAATACAATTGGTTTGCAATTTAGTAATTAATAATAAATAATTATAGCATCTAGTAAGTGTACTTAAAAAATCAAGGTCATGCTAAATAACCAATCAAGTGACAATGGCCTTATCTCATCTTACCTGGTGTAAATATGGTAAATATGGATAAATTTGTTACTATTCCAAGAAATGACCATTATGCTCACATGTATGATAATTTTGACAACTTCTGGATAAACATGATCTAGATTTCATCAATTAAATATATTTTCAAGGCTGAAGAGAGAGGATGACAACCTGATTAAGGAACTGGAAATCAAGCGATGAGTCATGCGTCAATGCACCTGCAGCTGCTATCGAGGCTGATAGTATCGTCAAGGATTAACTTGCAACTGTAGGGCAAGTCTGCCATTCAGATCACATGTAGATCAAAGGAGGCAGGACCAGGGTATGAAGGGTGGGAATTCAGCGAGTGATTCCCTCGTCTGAGATACTGGTTACCATTGCTAATTCAGTTTGATGGGAGCTTTCAATATATAAATGCATAAGAGAAATGATAAATGCTCCAGAAACTCAACTTTTAGATGGCAACGCTTCAGTCTTGTCTGAAGGATCACTTTGGGCTAATTAACCCTGCACATTATACCGAGTGTTAAAACAGTTTGCTCACCTCCGCGTGTAGTTTACCGAAGCCAGACTTTGGATATTGCGCGGCCCAATCAATCAATTTTCCAGCCACTTTCCTGTGGCCACCCATGATGGCGAGATGGATCTTCTTGATCAGCATAAATCTCTGTGAACAAAACCATTCAAGGTGAGAGATGGGAGAATTGGTGTCAGATCAGCATATCGGTCATGTGTAAGGAAGTGACGTGAATTTATGGGATTTCCAATAGTGGGGAATGGGCAAGTCGACAACCATTGTTCCATTTGCTAACATGTCAAGTCACATTGAGAAGTGGTTTCTCGTCTTACATCAACTATATCCCATCAGATCTGAACTAGTAACAAGACAGACAGGAAGCGTTTTTTAGGATTATCATTTCCAATTGGCAACAGCTGGGAACAAATGTATGTATTTAAATTTCAAGTCAAAAGTGTATAGGGCAGCTTGAAAGTGAAATTAGAAAGAGAATAACAACTGCCCGTAAACGTCAATTTGCTTAGTAACATGTAATACAACATTTACATAAAAAGCTAATGTAATTGACTTATTATTCATGGGACACTATCCTTCATGCTATTCGCAGTAAAAATTTCCGGGAATAGTAATTATACACAGTTTAATGAAAGATATTGTGTTCCATTCCATTTCCTGTAGAGCTCTGTTCTTATTGTTATTCCCACTGATTAAAATGAAACCATTATCAACAAGCAGCCAGAGGATGCTAAGTCCCCCGCCGAAATGGCAGCAATATTTTTTAGCATTGTTGGTCTCGAGGGGATATACATGAGGGAGGCAACTGCTATACTTCATAGGCGTTGGATGCGGAAGGGTCTTTCTGCCTTCCCAAGTTTTAAAATCAACTCAGAACGGTTCACTGAACATTTTTTTGCTTCTGTAAATTAGCTTCCATGCAATAAAGCATGGGAATTATGTAACCGAGAAGCGACTCCAAGTGACATCTCAAGGCATATTATCTGAAAACCAAATTTGACGAGAAGCTGAATGCATCCTCAACCTATTGTCTGGAAACAAAATTTTAAATTTGCCACCAGGTGTCGCCACCTGTAGGTGCAAGTGGGCGAAATGCAATCCCAAGGATCATCTCATGACCTGGTGTATCAGCATACAAACTTCGGGAAGAATCTGAAAAGGGGTTATTGCCCGGAAACCAAATTTAGATTTGTATGCACAAATGTGCGAAACAGAATCTCAAGTGACATCTTATGGCACATGAATACCAAAGTTGAGAAGAATCCGATGAGCAGTTGTCAAATTATTGCCAGAAACAAATTTCAGATTTTTCCACCAAGTGTCGCCACCAGTATGCAGAAGCAGGTGAAATACAATCTCAAGGGACATATCATGGCATGGTATCTGCATACCAAATTGGAGAAAAATCTGATAAGCGAAATCAAATTTAGATTTGACACGAGGTGGTGCTACCTGTAAGCACAAGTGGGCGAAACGCAATCCCAAGCGACATCATATGTCATGATATATTCATACCAGATTTAAGAACAATCTGACGAGCGGTTCTCAAGTTATTACCCGGAAACAAATCTGGTATTTCGCCACCAAGTGGCACCACCTGTAAGTAAATTGAGCGAAACGCAATCCGACGCAACATCTCCTGGCATGATCCTGCCACCTATGAGCAGATCGACAAGAAAAATAATACTAAGTGAAACCTTCAGGTAAGGTACATGTATACCAAACTTGGAAAGAATTCATTCAAGTTTTAAAAAGTTATTGTCCGGAAACATAATTTTAAATTTACCCCCAGGTGGCACCACCTATACCTTCCTCGACCAAGAACAAATTATCTAAAACAGAGCTTAAGTTATTCAGCAGCCAAGTTGTGGAATTCTCTTGACAAACATCTCAAGGATGCCCCATCCCTCAATGCTTTCAAGTCGAGACTTATGAACACAATCAGGAACCAAAATACAGATGTTTAGTGTGATTACTGGAATGTCTCGCCATATCATTTACTCGTTGTTAAATCTATTCATACACCTGTATATATTCTATTCTGTTATGTATTTTATATTATATTTCATGTGATCTGTTCATTATTACATGTATCTCTGGAGGGCCTCTGGGAAGAACAGTTTTTGTAACAAAATTGAAGAAAATGTTGTCCTTCATTTAAGATGACACGAAATTCAAAAACCAGGGGTTCGATACCAGTTATTTCATATTATACTTCTGAAATATAATATGGTTCATGCAAAAGCTTTAGGGTAAATCATATGATGTGGAATAGAATGATTTCATAGCAAAGTTATTTCCTTCTAGGCGACACAAAATTCAAAACTAACACGGCTTCGGTACTGCAAAAATTCCCCCTCCAGTTATTTCATATTATACTTGTGAAAAAAAATATATGGTTCCTGCAAAAGCTTTAGTGTAAACCATATGATGTGGAATAGAAGGACTGGACAGCAAATTTAAGAAAATGATGTCCTTCATTTAAAGCGACATGAAATTCAAAACTAACGGCGAGAAGCGGAAGAAAGAAGAACAAATGACAAACGCATTTAGGGATGCCTAATTATTAGACAAAGCATTTGGAAATTATCGCTTGTGAAGAATTTGAATGGAAACCACGGACATGAACAGAAGATTGGAACAAGACCCAGTGGCGCCACCTGCAGGAAACGCAATACCAACCCATGTCTGGTCACAAGGAGTGTATATGTTAAATTTCGAAGGAATCCGACAAATCTTTTGGAAGTTATCGCCTGTGAAGGATTTGAACAGACACAGACACAAAGAGAGCAAGACCCATTTTAACTGGAACAGACATGAAAAAGCGAAACTCAGTGGCGCCACCTTCAGGCAAATGTTGCTAAAATGCGATACCGACTGGCGTCTTGTCGCAAGGAATGTGTATGCCGAATTTCGGAAGAATCCAACAAAACGTTAGGAAGTAATCATTCGAACAGACATGCACGGACATCCACGGACATGCACGGACACATAGAAGCAAGAACCATTTTAAAGTCCCCCGGCCGCGTTGCGGCGGGGGAAAACAACGATTAGATATATTATTGTCAGCAGATATATAAATACCCAAAAGTCACTTGTTATTTTGGCATGCTGTGACAACTAAATTTCCGGGTCAATCGACACTACTGAACCGCGAATGTTATATCCTGTGAAGAATGATTCATAGTAAAACCACGAAGATAATTCCTGCGAATAATAAGGTGTCCACAGTACGTGACTATGTACTCATAATATAATACTCACGTTTTGAGGCCTGATCGAATTCAAGTCATCATAGTCATTATCACTGTCCGAGATCTCCCGACCATTTTGGACTTGTGCCAACATCTTAATGATCTCCCAGGTAGAGCCCAATTCAATAGCCAGGCTCACGTCAGCCCAGTCTTCTCTCCAATTCCTAGTCATGTCTGTCAGATCCTGAGAAAACAAGGACATCATCATGGCATTAAGAATGAATTCATACGGACGATTCCAAACGGTCACAGTAAGAGTATTTGCCCCTGTCCAGAAGCAGACGTTTGAACACAGAAACTCTGATGCAACAAACAGATATATGACAACAACATCATGACATAAACCAAGGATATTAGGTTTTATGACGCCACTTAACTTACAATAGTAATTGTTGCCCGGAACGGGGATATGTCGAAATACATGCATATTATGTTGTCTTAGGTGGCTGGTTATGTCGCAGAGCCTAATTTTGAGTTGAATTTACTGTTACAGTGACAGTTCGGAAACTTCGCTATCATGGTTATTCAGAAGACAAATTTTAGAATTCACAGTCCAGGCATAATTTTAGACAAGTTGTCCCAGAACAAAGACCAGGGAGAAAATTAAATTGTACAATAAAAGAATATGAGCAAACAAGGCATTGCTTACTACATTTCATGACTGAGCATAGATTATATAGGTTATGTCGCAGAGCCTAATTTTGAGTTGAATTTACTGTTACAGTGACAGTTCGGAAACTTCGCTATCATGGTTATTCAGAAGACAAATTTTAGAATTCACAGTCCAGGCATAATTTTAGACAAGTTGTCCCAGAACAAAGACCAGGAAGAAAAATTAAATTGTACAATAAAAGAATATGAGCAAACAAGGCATTGCTTACTACATTTCATGACTGAGCATAGATTATATAGATTAATCAAGTTAACATTCACCATCATATATATTTCTATTTCAAACAGGCAGTGAAGTGTTCTTGAGAAAGCAGGACCATTCACTCTTTGGTCCCTGTAAGATCGCTTTACAATTTTCCCTCAATTTCATGCTGAAATTGGAATATTGACCTCACTATAGGGGAGTTGCTCTGTAGTGATTTTTCAATGCAGCGACATTTATATTGCACATATATATATTGGGGGACGTAACAGTGGTCATGCTACACCGAAACCCGCTTTACAATGAACTCAGGCCTGCAAGTGGCTCACAGAGAAAATATAGGAGGAAATTTGCCAAAATATAGGGGAAATATAGGAATTTTCTTAATAAAATATAGGAAAATATATAGGAAATAAGGAAGTGTAAGACAGGTCACTACTACATTGTATGTTCCACAATTGTTAATTTTTTGGTGTTTAATAGAACACAGCAAGGAAGCAATCAGAGATTGCTCAATTGTATGCCCCCCCCCCCTTTCTGCTTTAATCCGACACTGCCCCGCCATTGTTGTTCTGTATCGGTCGGTGGAGGCCTAATTTGGATAATTATAAAAATTCTGTTTCAGTCACTTTTATCGGCATGCCTCGCATAATACATATTCCAAGTATCGACCAACAAGTAATAATACAATGTTTTGATGCAAGATGGTCGCCAGGGCTTTCGCCAAATCCGAAAATGTGACCTGGTTACGAGACCTACATTCCTTGGGAGTATATTGTGGTGAAATTATGAAGCGATCAGTGAACCAAATCGGTTATGGACTGAGATCCAGCCTGAACAAAATAAAAATATTCCATTCACTTAGTTTTGATGAACAAAGGGCCAGAACTCTTGAAAATATAACCGAAAGCAGAGAAACTTCACGCTGCATAACTATGGGACATTGACCACATATCATGCAATTCCATACTTGTCCATACAAAATTAATCAAGACCCAGCCCAGACAAGTCCCAATTCATAAAGATTTCAAGAACAAAGGCCCATAACTCTTGAAAATATACGCGAAATGTGGAGAAACTTCACGCTGCACAACTACAGGGCACTGACCACATATCCTGCAAATTCCATACTTGTCCATACAATATTAACCGATATCCAGCCCGGACAAGTCCCAATTCACAAAGACGTGAAGAACAAAGGGCCATAACTCTTGAAAATATATGCGAAACGTGGAGAAACTTCAAGCTGCAAAACTATAGGGCACTGACCACATATCCTGCAAATTTCAAAATTTCAAGATCCAGCCCGGACAAGTCCCAATTCACGGATATTTCAGGAACAAAGGGCCATAACTCTTGAAAATATAAGCGAAATGGGGAGAAACATTACGCTGCACAACTGTGGGACACTATTTCATACTTGTCCATACAATATTAACCAAGGTCCAGCCCGGACAATTCCCATTCACAGAGATTTCAGAAAAAGGGCCATAACTCTTGAAAATTATACCGGAACTCGGAAAAAACTCTACGCTGCACAACTACGAGGCACTGGCCACATTCCATGCAAGTTTCAATCCTGTCCATCAAATATTAACCGAGATATCGCGCGGACAAGAAATTCGCATGGACAGACGGACGGATGGACAGACGCGGGCGGATGGACAGACGGACAAAGCGATTGCTATATGCCCCCCCATAATTATTTCCACTGAATGCGGTCATAGTTGTGGTGGTTGAGACCCGTTCTGGTGCTTGGTTCAAGGAAGAGAAATTTAAATGTTTTCATATTTGCCACTCGAAGCTAAGCGAGGCAAAACAAGCTGAGTAGCTAGCAGGTCCCCCGCCAAAAAGCTTGTCTGGAAATGGGCTTCTCACACACATGGGATATAATCACCATATATATTTCGTGTGATGGTAAATCGTTGCTAGGAGTGTGGTGTTGTTGATGTGAAGGAGATATATTGTGAAGGACAATGTTGCAAATTGTCTATGGAAGAAAGGGGACAGGGTGATCGAGAAAGATCATCCGGTGGCATAGTTGTGCCGAAAATTGAGTGACTTTCTTCTGAGATCCCAGCCGTCCGCTAAGTTTGAAGTTAATCGGTTGAATTGTTCTTGAGATATCGCTTTCACAAGTTGGTTGGGATGGAAGGACGGTATGAGGGACGGAAGGACGTTATGAGGGATGGGAGAATGGATGGGTAGCTAGTGATGTAAAGTCACCCTCCATATTTGAAGTTGATCGGCTGAATTGTTCTCGAGATATCGCGTTCACAACATAGTTTGGATGGATGGAATCTAAGATGGCTGACGGCGGCCATCTTGGTTAACGCAGTTTGGTGAAAATCAATTCCAGTCATCTTCTTATTGATGTGAAGTCACCCCCCAAATTTGAAGTCGATCGGTTGAATTGTTCACGAGATATCGTGTTCACAACATTTTGGGGATGGATGGAATCTAAGATCCCAAGTTTGAAGTAGATCGGTTGAATTGTTCTTCAGATATCTCGTTAACAATATAGTCGACGGCGGCCATCTTGGTTAACGCAGTTTGGTGAAAAACAATTCCAGTGATCTTCTTATTGATGTGAAGTCACTCCCCAGATTTGAAGTCGATCGGTTGAATTGTTCTCGAGATATCATGTTCATAACATTTTGGAGATGGATGGAATCTAAGATGGCTGACGGTGGCCATCTTGGTTAACGCAGTTTGGTGAAAGAAAATTCCAGTCAGTATTGATTTGAAGTCACTCCCCAGATTTGAAGTCGATCGGTTGAATTGTTCTCGAGATATCATGTTCATAACATTTTGGAGATGGATGGAATCTAAGACGGCTGACGGTGGCCAGCTTGGTTAACGCAGTTTGGTGAAAAACAATCCCAGCCATCTTCTCACTGATGTCAAGTCACCCCCCAAGTTTGAAGTCAATCGGTTGAACTGTTCTCGAGATATCGCGTTCACAACATTTTTGAGATGGTTGGAATCCAAGATGGCGGCCATCTTGGATAACGCAGTTTGGTGAAAAACAATCCCAGCCATCTTCTCACTGATGTCAAGCCACCCACCAAGTTTGAAGTTGATGAGTTGAATTGTTCTTGAGATATCGCGTTCACAACATGGTTGGGATGGACGGACGGACGGACGGACGGAAGGACGGGTAGCATTTCCAAGTGGCAGGGGACAAAAAAATTCTGAATGGAATCCCCATGCCAAATTGACTCATTTCAGAGCATTGGTGAAGGTTTTCATGAGAAAAAGTCAAAATATAGGAAAGATAGGTTTTGAGTAAAATATAGGAAAATATGGGAATGACTCAAAAATATAGAAAATATAGGAAATATAGGAGGCACTTGAAGTCCTGTGAACTGTGTTATAATGGGAGACAAGTGTATATCACTGGAATAATGTCAACGTCAAGCTATGCCTGAATATTGTGTAAATACTAATATCTACTTATACTTCATCAATGGAATCAAACAGTACAATAATCTCCTGTATTAAACAGAACCGTGGTTACTAACCTTGGTGAGTGCATTGTTTCCTTCACGAGTCCCCCTACTGGCCATGATAGCTCTGATGTGAGCCACTCCCAATGATCGGTAGTTGTAGCTGTACAACAAAATTAAACATTTATAAACAATGTTTCTATTTGTTACTAAATCAAACCTGCTTGAATTCAATGCCTTAATCTCCATTAAGCTGAACAATCAAACGTAGAAAACGGAAGTTAAAACTAAAAGTTAACTCCCCTAGGAGAGAGTTGTCCGCCCCTAGGAGAGCTCTCTCACTCAATCCAGCGTGGTTACTATAAAGGCCACTGCAAGCCTTATTCCAATCCTCTTTCTCAAACCGAGACCAGCAGATAGCAAGGCCGCGGAATGAGGGGACGGAAGGGAGGGACAATTAAATTCAAGCAGGTTTGATTTAGTAACAAATAGAAACATTGTTTATAAATGTTTAATATTTGCTTCCTAAATCGTAAACCTGCTTGAATTCAATGCCTCAGTACCAACAGGAGGAGGAGGGAAACCTCGGCCATGTAGCAGATTCAAAGGCAGGCTAAGTAACCGCTGGGAAGACACAGACATGGATATGAGCATGAGACATCAATAATCAAACAATTGAAACCCTGGTCAATGACATTAAAAGGTTAAAATGTGGATAAGATACAGTTGTACTTATCTTGATTGTCTACATCCATGTAGCTGTGCTCGTGGTGTGGAAGTAATTTCTACCGAGAAAGGACCCCTACCCGAAGGTTGATAGGTCTACTCGGGAAGCCATCTCTACCAAGAAAGGACCCCTACCCGAAGGTTGATAGGTCTACTCGGGAAGCCATCTCTACCAAGAAAGGACCCCTACCCGAAGGGCGATAGGTCTACTTGGTAAGGCTTTATCTGCATGCAGATTCTTGGCTGTTCCTAAGTCCGGGTGAAGCAGAACCAGTCCGTGCCTAGAGGTCGCCAAGCCACACCATTCTCAGTCCACAATCGTCTTACGTCCAACTTGCTTCTTGGGAGTTGAGCGTAGATGACGCAGCTGAGATCATGAGAAGGAAGTCAGATTCAACCTGAAAGACACAATCAAAACCGCAATTAAGGTAAAGATCACACTCACCATGGAGTCAGGCATCTTAGAGTGATGATTTAGTGTCCGACATCTCTTAGAGGATCCAAGGTCGTCCATCTGACTTATTTCTTCCTTCAATATGTGATCGAATCAAATGTGGACCAATAGTATGAATGAGATGAGATGATACAGCAATTTGCAGATTTGCTGCGATGATACAAAATGCCGCCTCCCCCCCCCTTTTTTTGAAAATTTAGTTGACCACGTGCTGGGCAGCTATAAGCGGCCCAAGCGTGGTCATCCTAACTGACTGGACTAACATATCTCTCAGATAGAAATTGGTGAACGTGGAGTTCGCCGTCCAGGCACAAGACTGGACAATGTCAAGGAGGGGCAGGTTCTTCCATAAATCTCAACAAAAGAAACCTGGCCGGTAAAGCCAGAGGGTAATTATGGAGTAGTAATAGAAGATACTAATCTAACCTATCTTTTGAGTGTCTTCCTCCATGTAGCTGGGATGACACAGATAAGGGAATAAACATGAGACAAACAACAAGCAACAAGAAAAACCCTGGTCAGAGACGAAAGGGTAAATCATGGATATGATACAGATATACTTATTCTTGAGTGCCTCCATCCATGTAGCTGTGCTCGTGGTGTGATATGCAAACTCTACCAAGATGTCAGGATCCTCTACCACTCGGGTTGTTAGGTCTTCTTGGTCTTAGAGGGCGCCAAGCCACGCCATTCTCAATCCACCAACGACTTACGTCCAACTTGTCTTGTGAGTTGAGCGTAGGAGACACAGCTGAGATCACCCAGAAGGAAGTCAGTTTCAAGCTGAAAGACACAAGCAAAACCGTAGTTAAGGTAAAGATTAAACTCTCAAAGTGTCAGACCTCTTAGATTGATGATTAGAGAGTCCATGGTCGTCTATCCGACTTATTCCTTCCTTCAAAGACGATCATGATGAAGAGCAAGATGGCTGCCTTGCTGCAATGGTGACAAATTCTGCCCCCCCCCTCTCTTTTTCTGAAAGAACTAACCACGTGCTGGGTAGCCCTCAGTGGCCCAAGCGTGGTCACCCTATCTGACTGCACTGACATAACACACAGATAGAAATTTGTGAACGTGGAGTTTGCTGTCCAGACACAAGACTGGACAATGTCATGGAGGGACAAGTTCTTCCATAAAGGCCATGCGTAGCGATGGCACGAATCACATTAGAAGAAGCAGAAGACAGTAGTGGGGGCGTCAATGGTATATCTACCTTCTGCCAATTGGTAAGACTATTTTATGGTCTTCTTCAACTACGCGGCTTTTTTAAATATCAAGCCTTGCTGACAGGCGAAGGGACATGATAACCGTAGCCGAGAGCCGCGGAAGATAGTGGCGGATGGCTCGAACAGGACATAACAGAAAATCGTCCTCGAGGCCATGTACAAAGTCTGACAACGCAGGAATGGAGTACGAACGTTGAGCGCACGGACCTGAACTCATTTTTGGCGATAAATTCAGGAATGGGCCGAAAAGGAATGCAAGACCAATCCGCTGACCAGGTCATAGAAGATCTTTCAAGAGCATGAAGTTCAGACACTCTGGACGCCAAAGCAAACGCCGCCACAAAGGCCGTCTTATAAGACACAGCTTTTATAGACGCGGACACGAAGGGTTCAAAAGGTGGAATAATCAGAGCACACAGAACCACACCGATATCCCATTTCGGTAACAGATGGCGTAGTACAACGCGACTGTAATGCGAAGGCGCGAATAAGCGCAGAGATATTATCATAAAGGCTAATGTTGGTACCAAAGGTAAGACGTAACACCCTAGCCAGAGCAGAACGATAGCCTTCCATGGTGCTAATATGAGACTTCCTATCCTGGTGAAGGTGAAGGAGGAAGTCAATTACGAGGGAAATAGAGTCGGGAACGAAATCACGACCTCGGCACCAGGACAAATAATCCGCTGTAGAGACCGAACCCGAAAAACAAACGTAGTGAGTAAGGTCCTACATATAATAAGCAACCCTAAGGTTGATGACAGAACCATAATGTCAAAGTCTAACCATTGGTGTAACGGTCTATACAGGAATAAAGTACTTGATGGAGAAAGTCGGAAAAACTGTCCCCCAAGTACACCACGAAAACATTGTGTTGTTTAAGCACAATCCAAAGGTAAACGGATCTCAACATAATGTTTGTGTGTTAAAGTCAACATGGTACTGTGTTAATACAACACTGTGCTGAATTCAATTAAAGGCGACTAGTCCGTCATTCACAATCCCGCCGTCGTCCTCAGAGAATATCCACGTCCGAAATCCAAAGACCTATTCCATATAACAGAATTTGACCAAATACTGTTGATTCCAATACAATTTTGATATTCTGAACTCCAGACTGGAAACAACAAGGTCTGAACAGAACTCTCTTCGTAGAGTAACGACGAACCTAAGTAAATCACAATGTGAAAAACCCGAGAGGAATTGATACCAGTGGAAGGTTGACGCCAAACGAACGGACTTCCCCTCCCGCCGACGACCGACGTTGGAGAATCAAAGGAAGTGCCGATGAATGGATATAAAATATGCATCTCGCAAATGAAGAAATGACGTGACAAACGGCGTTATGGCGTACCGGAAACGTCTAACCGATGTAATAGAACGACGCACAGGTGTATGAGAGACACATGACGGCGTAATGAACATGTCGTCAAGGTGTAACAGGAAAGCGTAATGTGAAAAATGCGAGAAACGTTGTATATGATAAACAACGTAGTGATTTCCTCATTCACAAACAACTTAATGTATATACATGCTCATAATGGAGCAGGATACAAACTTATAAAAGTACACGACGTAACAGAAGGGCGTTGCAACCAATAACCCCGAAGTCGATTGTAATAATTTTCCTTCTCTTTAAACGCAGTAGAGATGAACATATTAAATGTTTGTAGCGTTAATCACCAAATGTAAGCTCAAGGAGATAAATGGGATTATGGATCTTTGTGTCAGCGAACATGAATAATGTGTCAGTGAACATGGTTACATTATGACCTCTCCCGATGTAATTTGTCTCCTGTACATGAAATTCAGTACTGGAGTTTTATATGGAGAGAATATTAAACATTTACAACAATGTTACTATTAATAACCAAATAGTCACACAACCGACATCCAGAACAAAGAATTTTTCCAGGTAACCAAGAAAAATCCTTAAAGAATTTTAAATTCCCGAAGAGAGGAAATACATTTAAAGTCTCTCGCCGGCAGGAAAGTGAGGTTATTCAAAAATTTAGAATTTGAAATGACCTAACACGAACAATTTGTCGAGAAGAGGAAGAACAGTAAGAACATTACTAAAAAGCAGTTTGATGCTCTAGTAGACTGTACCGGTAATAAATACTTGGTTGAAAGAAACCATAGAAGACTTCACGACTTACGTGTCATTAGGCTTGATCCTTGGCCGGCCAAATACATTCCCACCCACGCTAGTAATTTTAAATTTTCTCATAGGGAAGAAATTAGAATTAGTGCATAACTCCATCTGAATTATAAGCGTAATACAGTATACAGATGGGACCAGCTTGGTGAGAAACAAACAATTCACATGTATAAAACAAATTTGTGTATCAAGGCATAGCACAGTTTCACAATAAACAGTGGGTAATAGGATTACATACTCACGATAACCAACACGTGATCCCTTTGTTGATCGACACACCCTTAATCACATAAAGAGATCAGCAAAGACGCTCATTAAAATGCAACAAACAGTCGTAGCATTGAAGTCCCGTAACATCCATTTACACTATTATTATAGCATCGTTTAAATAGGGATGAGTTGTGGTTACGTACACAAAAACAACAAACACGTAAACATGAGAGGCAGAATAAAACCTTCGTAAGATCTCTCTTGAAGACAGGATATCAAAATCACATAATAATACTTGATATAACAAGAGATTACCTTCTTGGTAGGACCAAAGAATTGAATGGATGAAGGTGAGAAACTACCAAAGTCCGAACAAAACATACAACAAAAACATGGAACATTGACGGACTGCTTATAAAGACTCGGATTTCCCGGCGGGGAAAAACGAACCTCCCGCGTCAAACGAGGGTAGTACTCACAATCCTGGTAATTTATACAACAATTCAATGGATAAAATCATGAATCAACGAAACAAAAACCTGTTCGTTTAAAGTACATCACAATAGGCTCCATACTGACCGAACAAAACGGAATGTTGGGGGCTAATAAAAGCCCACCTCAAACACACCGGGTCGCAACTCAAAGTTTGTGTGGAGACGCAATATTGAATACACACTGGCCTAATGCAGGCCTGTGTTATTTGTTAAACATGAGATTTCATAAAGACTTTTAGAAAAAACATCGTCAGACGATCATTTCAATAGAATTTAAAATCTCCGCCAAAAACCAAAAATTTAGCGACGTACGTCCGAAGACACTCAACACGTGGCCGACTCAAAACGAGACCAACATTCGCCCCAACAAATAGATCGGGCACGGAATTAAATAAACTATGTCCAGATTAAACCGACAACGGAGAAATAGACACACGACGTTGTTTATTAGCTTTCTTCTTTTTGGAAGAAACATGTGGTACCGATAGACAGAGGCGAAATAACATGTGGCAAAGAATTCTTTTGTCTGACGGAGACAATGGAATGGCCAGGCAAGATCGACCTGGTCTTTGTTGAGCGTAACAAAGGAACGGGTTTTGGATCGACCCTAGACAATGAATCTCCGGACCGGGTCAAACTGTCTAGCAACCTAGAATTATCTTCGTGTAGGATAGTATGGAATACATACCGACGCGGGAGAAACTGGGTCTTGACCAGCTCGGTCAAGATCCTCATTACACTTCATATCATTGACCAAAGAAATTTCTAAGACCCGTCTGTCGATCTCCGAAATAGACGGGTCATCACAAGCATGTAAAAGAAAAGCACGACGAGCCTGGGCATAACTCCTCCAAGCCGTCGGATCCCATAATACACATTCCGCGCACGTGGACGCACGATAACACAAAACTTTACAAGAAAAGCAAGCCGTGTGAGAGTCCAAAGGGGACAAATTTTGCCCGCACGTACGACAAGGAATACAAGTCGGAACTTCAGACATAATAATACAATAAGTAAGTTCCGAATAAACAACAAAGTCAACACTTGATAAAGGATATACCAGCGAGACAACAACAACTAATGTTGTAAAATTGACTCTGAACACTTCCCTAGATGTGCACTGCTCGAGCAAACAGGAGAAAGAGGGTTGGAATACGGCTTGCAGTGGCCTTTATAGCAACCACGCTGGATTGAGTGAGAGAGCTCTCCTAGGGGCGGACAACTCTCTCCTAGGGGAGTTAACTTTTAGTTTTAACTTCCGTTTTCTACGTTTGATTGTGCAGCTTAATGGAGATTAAGGCATTGAATTCAAGCAGGTTTACGATTTAGGAAGCAAATACAAGGATTCTGAGAACCCCAACAGCTCGCCTTGCGGGGTCATCCGCCGAAGGTGCAGCAGTATTGAATGCATACATGTAGAGCAAACAATAACGTCTGGAATAGGTGATGTGGTACAGACAATAATGTCTGGAATAGATTATCTGGTACAGGCAATAACATCAGTCCCATGTGGGATTACTGGTATATAAGTTTATCGCATGTAGGATGGATAGGTTAGTGCCGTCAGATTACTGGTGCATAGGACAGTCCAGTGTGAGATTACTTTTGGATAGGTCAGTCCCATGTGTGATTACTGCTGGATAGGTTGGGTTTTGTCAATAACATGAAGCTTCGCATAAAGATCGAGCCCTTCAGGTTGCACATCACTGGCAATGACAATACATATTGCAACAAAAATTTGACTTCTTTGTCAGTGATGTTGAAGTTGGATTGAAAGATGAACTATATTATAAAACTTGAAATAAAGATTACCTTTTTTTCCAAAAGTAAGCTTATACATGTCATTATGAATACATGTACAATTGAAATTTGGTCTGAGATGTGAGTGTGAAATGCCTGAACAAATATGGTTCGTGCAAAATCTTTAGGTTAAATCATGACGAGGAATGGGATTCGATACCAAAATTGAAGGAAATGGTGTTCTTCATTAAAGGCGACACAAAATTCCAAACCACCAGGGCTTAATATTTAATATTGTACTTCTGAAATGAAATAACGTCATTAAACTATTAGTAATTACTAAAAGGAATATATTGTAGTTGATTGGACGTGTTTGTGTATATGTAACAGGTCGAGACTTGGTGTAAGAACGCATTGTTGAGGCTTTCGTGCAGCTGAAAAGGGTCACGTCTAGACGCATTGTTGAGCTCAGACAGGCTATTGTAGGCTTTGTCTTGTGCGTTCTTACACCAAGTATAAACCTACAATGTACACTGCATCTCCTACCTAATAGGTTAGTATCACATATAAGAGATATATGCAGATTCGCAAAAAGATCGAGCCCTTCAGGATGGCACATCATTTGAGGTTGCACATCATTGACAATGCACATCATTTAAAATAATAAATTTATCAAGAAATATGATTTCTATAGTGATGTTGAGGTTGGATTGAAGGAGGAACTATATTAGATAACTACTAATAAAGATTACATTTTTTTTCAAAAGTAAGCCTACACATCCTATTGCATAGATCTGATGAATACATGTTTATGTATAGTTAGGAACAATAGGTGTGCAATTTTGAGCACGTTCTTGGTGTAACTTTGTGTGATGATATGTGAACAAACAAAGCTAATAACAGTGCAATAGCAGGACTAAATCTATCATTTCAAGCATGCAATGGGACACTTGCACTGTGGTAAACCTTCACATTTGTATGCAAATAAAAGAATGCAATGACAACTGTGTCCAACCATACTGTAATGCTCCATAATAATGTGCACGGGTAAAGACTGAGCTCACAAACTGATTCAAACTCACTTTTAATTAATATAGTAAGTTAAATGTGTGGACACAGATATGGTTGTACAAAAGCTTCAGGGTCAACGAGAATTTGATAACAAAATTTTAGGAAATGGCGTCCTTCATTTAAGGCGACACGAAATTAAAAACTAACAGGGGTTCGGTACTGCGGGATTCCCCCGCCAGTTATTTTGATATTGTACTTCTGAAATAAAATAATGTCAAAAACTATTAGTAAATACTATAAAGGAATATACTGTATGTGATTTGGTATGTATGACTGTATATACAATCTACACTGCATCTCATGCCTAATAAGAAGTCAAAATTATTCTAAGTCCAGCCTAAACAACAAAGATCAACCCAGAAAACTTTCTAACTCCAGCCTAAACATAAAAGTCTAACCGGACACCGACACCAACACCGCCACTTTCCCCCTCTCTCTCCCAATACCTCGCCTACTTCGTATACGGCGAGCTAAAAACTGATGAAAAGGGAAACATATGAAACGGGCTGTAGAACTACCTTCAATTATTCTTGGAGCAGTTTTCATTCGGGTTGTATCAGGTACCTTATTCAGCAAAGACCATTCCATTACACGAGGGTTCCCTCGGACAGACGGACCCACAACAATACCCCCATGCCCATTCGGACTGAGGGGTAAAAAGAAACTGGTTTGTTTTTCATTTGGCGCCCAAACCCATTATAATGGGCTCAAAACCAGCCCTGACATTAGGGATGCTTTACATGCTTGTGACAATACTCTGGGAGAAATTATGGTACAATACAATTTCGTAGATACCTGAGGTGTTTTGAAATCTGACTGAGTTGACTGACGGTTTCTCTTCTGACTGCCAGAATGTTCTTTGAGTTCCGGTCTTTTCTTCTTTGCTCTCGAAGATGCTAGCTGCGTGCGCTGTAGAAATTAAAAATGGTTTTGATTTTGAAGGGATATTTTTTGCCCACTCGACTGGTGTACATACACATTATTAACTTTATCACAGTAAGTTATTCACATAGAAAATAATGTTATTAGATGTTGAGTCATTGTCTTGTTTTATTTGGGTGTGCATACCGGTAAACCGGTAGCAGAAGCTTTCTGGGTTACTCCCTGAATGTCTTCATCTCATATTCCACTGCCCGAATCCACTATTTCGCAGCCTTGTTACATAGCTAAAAATGTATTACTTGCTCTATAATTGTACCTCACTGTGCCCAAATCCTCCCCTTAACGTATCACGTCCTTGTCAAAGTTCAATGCAAGGTACAGAAAATATTCTTACCAAGGACCTCCTTGCTAGACCATGGGATGTGAGAAGATGCTGTTGTAGAGCATCCTCACCTCTAAACGTTCTCTCACACACAGAGCAGATGTATGATCTGTCTGTGGCATGTTTCTTCTCCATGTGATATTTGGCGGCAGAGTTTCTAGTGAAAACCTTGCTGCAGACTTCGCAAGGAAAAGTCTGAAAGTGGAATCAGATAAAAGATCCTGTGGCTGAAAGTTATTTACAAGTAAGAAGTCATCAAAAGCTATATTAAACCATGTTCCTACTATAGGATTATTACAATAGACAACATAAAGCAGCCATGTTGAGGTAATCCAGAGGGAGTGTCTTTTGTCTGGCCTTAATTCAACCAGATTATCAAGAGTGAGTGAGTGAGGGCTGTTCCAGAAAAAAGTACATGGGGGGGACAGAAGGCACTTTATATATTTACGTATGGGTCGTGGGGTACAAGAGTTATATAATTACATGGGTGGTTGCCTGATGGATAAACATAATGGCATTTATGTTGGTTACATATTATATTCAATAATATGGGCAGTGGGGGTAAAATTATATTTAATTACATGGGTGGTGGGGGCAAAAATAAAGTGGCTTCTGCCCCCCTCCCCGCCCCATGTACTTTTTTCTGGAACAGCCCTGAGTGAATAGGGTTTAATGTCGCTGTCCACTTTTTCCAGCTATATCACTATGAGGAAAGGAGGGGAGGGGAAGGGGCGGCGGTACCTACCTAACAGAGCAGATCTAATGCTGCCATTTTTATAGTGCTGTCCCACTGAAATATCATGCTGTAGGCAGACATGACACCCTATTATACGGACACTGAGTGAACCAGTCCTTGTTTATCTTCTTAATGCTGAGCATAAGTGAGAAAGCAACAAGTTTCTTTTTCAAGTCTTTGGTATGACCCGGCCTGGGATTCAACCCAGTATCTACTGCTGACGCTCTAATCATTAGGCCACCAGATTGTGGTGATTATCAAGAGCCAGTCAATATACACCCCCTGTGGATTATCCCGCTATGGCCTCCTTTTGATGATTACTGTAACCCTCCTAGTTGTGATACATGTATACACATACACACTAACAGCTGCCTAATGTAGTGGAGCGGCAAATGGCAGATTCCACGATAACCTAGTCCACTAACACACATTTCCGTCAATCAATGGAGGAACATGACATTTGCAACACCTATAAATTCAAAAATATCGTGAACAAACAATGTGCCCTGTATATTACTATCTTAAACATGTCAATGAATTGCATAAGAGGAAAATAAACAGGAAACCCTATGAATTCTTTGTACAATTTTCAATTTAGCAGGACAAAACAAGAACAGGACAAAGACAAGCACTTGCATATGCTCAGTGGAATTAGGCCAATTGTATTGATGTATCTGTACCCTTGTCAGTGTGTGACATCACCCATGCTGTAATACTGGGTCTTTTCAAAATTTTACTAATGTCATTTCCGTTACGTGAGTTGGACGGAAATGACATTAGCAACATTTTTCAAATGCTCATAGTATACATGTATTGGTATTTAAATACACTGGCAATGGTACACATATCTTAATACGGTCAAGCTAGTATCACTGTAAATCTTTTTTTGAATAATTTAGTTGACATTTGATTTGTGGTGATTATCGTAAAAAAAGTATGACGGAAATATGACATTAGCACAAGTGACATTAGCAACATTTACATTTCAGTCTCTCTATTATACTGCAGATAAGAAATATACTGGGTAAGACTATCCCTATACAGGGTAAAACTGTTACACAACCTTGGTTGGCTTTAGCAAACATTTACATGACAAGGAATTGGTGTGTAAAGTTGCTAATGTCATTTTTTGGTTGGACGGAGAATTTGATGGAAAAGTAGACTAGGTTATCATGGAATCCGCCAACTGCGAAATTCCTGAATAAACAGGACAGGTTTACTTTCCTTGAATACGGTAATTTCCCTATTAATTCGCGATGTAGTGATGAAACTCAGCACTCCAAAAATTGGCTACTTTCGAATTATTTGTTGAGCGAATTCTAGAAAAACGCGAGTGTTCGAATTAAATGTCGCGCCGACTTTCACGGAGAATCCAAAATGGCGGACCGCTTCGCCGTGGTCGTAGTGATCGTATTTATTACCGTGTATTAACTTTGATATCTCATCAGTTTCCATAAAATGCCGTGTATGATGTCAGAAAATCTCCTCTACCCTGATAAAGGCGTCTAATTTTATTCGAGGAAGTCGAGCATATTTATCGAGTGACGAGTTCAGCACGATCATGCAGATTTTTGAGCTGACGTCCGTAAATTCGCGTCCATAATAACATCGTAAAAGTAGGCCAAAACATTGAACGTATTCCTTCCTTTTTGTTCAGTATTAGCTATGATCTATATTATGAAACCTAACTGACATGGAATTGAATGAATATTCTGGAAATATAAAACTATACACATATTAGAGTATTCCATGTTCGAGTCGTTCGGTATGTCGACGTTGTTGTTGTGAACCCTGAAAATGAACCAACGGCAAATTTGTGTAGGATTATATCACAAAGTTTAGACAGATTAGCGGACTGTCATAGACTTTTTGATCTTCACTGTGCATGATTTTACACACACCATCCAGGACCTGAATAAATATCCCGGACCTATGACACGAAATTAATGTTGAATTAACGGTGGATTGTACAAGAGAACCGAGTGTCAGTCGGCAATACACGTTTCGATTGGTTTGTTTCAAGTATGAGAATATCTATTACGGTATCGGTACTGTAACAGTTTACTAAAAGTAAAAGTCGAAGTATGATATCGTTCTGAATATTAATTAAATACTGGTATGTTCTCATCTCCGAAACTTTACCTAATGCCATTTAAATGTTTCTCAAATTTGTTTAGCATATAGAGTAATGGAATGGCGAAAGCGATGTTTTGATTCTTAGTGTAAAAATGCGCGGTGTAATTCCAAAGAATTTTTGATTGCTGGAATTTTGGTAAGTTTGTGGGTATTCGTAAGAAATATTTTCATTCACAATAAAATATTTAACAAAACCGGAAAGAGTAAGTCTTTATGATAACTATATTTGAACAAAACAGAGCACATGCAGAGATGATTGTTGTCGGCGCTTCACATCGCAAAATTTGTTTGTGTCCCCTGGTGGGAAAACTGACGTTTGTCAACTGTGTGATTTCCTGTCTATGTTTCATTAAACGATAGATGCAATCAAAGCCAAGATATAACAAGTTTGAATGAGGTATTGTGAAATTTACAGGACGAACAAGGGCCACACATTAACACACAAACCCATAATACTGAGCGTTAATTTGAAACCCCTTTCAATTGCCTCTTGCTGGTGAATCGCGCATCCTCACCCAGAGCTGAATTTGGGCTTCCGAAGGGACAAGGTATTCCCCAGGCAGTCAATTCAATGTTATTACACACGATCTCATTTGCATATGAATAAGTGTCATTTCCAGTCTGGGTGAAACTTGCATGCTGCACGTGGACTCTCCTATTTCACTATATATTTCATGCTGTTCAGATTCTCTCCACTGGAAACTGAAACATCTTCTGTCACCCCTATCCTGACTTTGGATTCTTCCATTTTATGTGGTTTTCTCTGGAGGACAAGCTGTGCTGAATGGGGAAATAGCTGGACAGGCTAAAAATAAACTAAACACTTCATTAGCAAACTATCCCGGTACTCAAAACAATGTAGCCATTGACAATTTAAATATCAAAGGAGACCTGCAGCAAATGCCATTCATGTGGAGGCTTGGTGTTTCAGTAGGAAATTGAGGGGCACTGAGGGGGTATACCATTATGTCGTGCGATGTGAACACATCGTTTCAAGTTTGTTTCCTATACAGTGAACCTTAATAATGATAATAATAAAAATAAGGCCTCTTTCACGAACATGCTATTAGATATTGTATTGTATGTTGAGTATTATTAGAAGGGAGAAAAATCAGAGAACCTGATGAAGAATGCAGGACGAGTCAGATCGATCACCGTAATTCTGTAGGTTTGTTTACGGTCAAATATACTTACCACATGGGGTCTGCGTAAATACCTCACCTTGTCGTGTGGATAATAACACGGACGTATGGACTGTTAGGGGGAGGGAGGGGGGAATGGATGTTCTGAAAGAAAAAAGGAAACCCTTTCACCATTGTTTGTGATCTTCCAGGCTTGTCGATACGTTGTCATGCACAAACAAGTGATGCTCGAGAATTGTAGTCCAGATTTTTTATTTTTAGAAATTTTTATTGATCAAAATACTAAAATAAAATCAACGTTAAATGTACATCCTTCCAAAAGGCTTTTCGTGATGGCTCATTTTTGACGTCAAATAATGGTCGTTTGATTGTCCACTTCACCTGAAAATATAACGAATAGCATACAGCATACCGAAAGGTTAAATTGCATCTTGCTTTCCCCAAACGAAGAATTCAGTTGCTGTGAAGAAATCTGATGCAATTCACCAGCACACACGTTACAACTTGATATCTCCGCGGGAACGTCACCCGACAAAGTTTGAACTCTGCTCCCTTCCAGTGCCTCCTTTGAACACGGCCCAAGTGCCTCCCATACGAATAATACAGGGCAGGTCGGGCAGGTAAATGGGGGACAGCGAGGGGTTTAGCATATACGACGAACAAATATATTAACGTTGAAGATCTCTCAAATTTGTTACTTAAAATAATGTGTGTTTTTCAAATAAAGGAATGCTGGTTTAAAGAAAGATATTTGATATACGAACGCTGGAAACCGAAGAATGATTTAATAGCGGGCCGTGTGCAGACACTCGACCACGTGCGGGGGACTACCGTATATATTTTTCCCGACTGCGGCGAAACGCGATCAAGTTAGGATAAAATTACAGGACTGCGGAGTTAATTGAATCAATTGTTTTCCTTATAGACTGTAAGTAATAGTAATTCAGTCTGATTATATTGTACCATTCCCTGTTGTTTCTCTGCGCTTACAAATAATAGCATACGCCGATATACTATACGAGATTCTAGTAGCCTAACATATTCACTTTACTTTCATCGGCACGAACTCCGTGGCGAAAACGGGAGTGTTCGAATTTATTGTTTCACGGATATTGAAAATGCTCCCGTGTTCGTTTTATTAGGATGGACAAAATCACGACAGCGGAAAAATCGGCCGTTTTCGAATTAAATTTGGAAGGTGAATTAATAGGGAAATTACCGTACTTTTAATTTCTTCTAATTATTCAGACAAAACTTAACTTCATGCATCTGTGGAGAAAAATTCTGCTATTATTATACAAATTTCACTATCTATCCTGTCAGTTCTTGGAATGAATAACAGATCCATGCCTCAGTATTTAGAAGTAGTCATAGTTCAAACTTGAGGTGGGAAAACAGATAATGCTATCCTTAAACAATGCCCGACCACTGTTAAAATTGGGAGCTTATTTTTATTACCAAAACTTGTGTTTCACAATTACCTCGTCTGATATGAATAGTGGTTTGAATTTTGTGGCATGTTCAGCTCCATCTGTGTGTTGTTCCTTTACTTTACGATCAATCAGTCGGGAGAGTTGTAGTATTGGAGTACTGGAACTCTTCACTGGGCTGCCAATGTCCCCACCTGCTCGTCGTCGCTTCCTTGAAGGAGTCTGCAATATCAGTGAATTTATGCACTAAACTGAAACTAGTAATATCTCTAATAAGTCACTCTCCCCATCAAAATTCAATCACCCAGAACTTTAAGGACAAAATTTGATCGACTGTTCTGATAACTTTGATCATCCTCGAAAATCACTGAAATAACAAAGAAATAATGGATTACATGCATGATTGTGAAGAATTTTGTCAACTTCCTGTCGAATAAATTTGATCCTCCAGATTTTATGGTGGGCAATTTTACTTCCTGTGGTTGAAATTGTTAAAGGGGTTACCATGCTGACAATACAATGCTCATTAAAAATTCACAAAATCTGTCTAAATTATGCTGTTAAATTAACATAAGAAGGTGCTGAGGTACTGAGCCTCACCCATCTGCCACATCCTAGCATGAGTAATTCATGTGATCGAATCATTAGAGGATTTACCATCTTACAAGTGACAATTACTGTGATGATCCCTCCGATAATTCAATACCCCTATCAAAATTCAATCACTCTCAATTTTGGGGACAAAATTCAATCACCCCAGATATATGGTACCGTAGGAAATTCCACTTCCTGTGAATGAAGAGTGAGTGAATAGAATTTAACGTCGCTTTCAACAATATTTCAGCTATATCACGACGAACCAACTAAGCACCACCCAGCCCAGTTGTGTTCCTGCTACTTCAAAGAAGAGATCTTTGAAGCAGCATGGAACCAGACACCCTCCATCCACCGTAAACACTGATGACAGCACACAAGACACAGACAGGACGTTTACATGGTGCAATAAAGACAAGTGATATTACAGTGCTAGACATCACATTATCAAGTTCCTGTTGCTTCTCAGCAAAGTGCATTGAAGCAACAGGAACCTGTGCCCACCGGTCACCCACCAACCACTCGCTCCTGTGAATGAATTATCAGAGGGATAACCATATTGGTAAATGACCAAACTGCAATAGAATTATTAGTTAGTAAAATGTTTATTATGAAACTATGTTGAAAGAGGGATCTGAAAGGTTTCCATGGATCTTTAGGACTATTCACCAATATCAGCATGCCTGTGTTGTCAGATTTAGCTCCCTTGGTGTGATTGTTATTTCAGTTGTCTCCCTTGATGTGATTTTTGTTACAAAGTTATCTCCCTTACTTTTTCAACCTTACTTGATGAGATTTGGTTTGAATATATCTCTTGCCCCTGGGAAATATTTTAATATTTGATCGTGATCATCAATTTTAGGCTTGAATTTTGAACAATTATACTGATCCAATAATTGTGATCACCGTAATATTTCAAAGTAGAACAATGGATTTCTAATTAAACTCCAATGCTTCAATGCATATCTTCCAGTTTTAAAACACTTTTTTATTGGTAAATTCAAATTTTTGAAGAGAAATCTGGTATTTTCATTGGCTGGTGGAGAAAACTGGGAGAACATCTACCCAATCAGATCATCTCTGTGAAGGTCTAATGTGATTCTTGTGACAGAAATATTGAAAAATACAGGAATACAGGAATTCACATATTACTATGATATGTAGTGGACTTGATAAATCAAAACAAAAGACAATCTCCCACTGAAGATATCATTCTCGGGACCCAGGTCTATCATATCTATTAAATTCTGAGAGGTCATACGAGTTCGATTATTTGCTTTTCATTCAATTTGATGGCCCCCACTGGGTGGGCTAGATATCCCTATATATTCTTTGTTGTTTACTTCTATTGAGCACCTAAAAATCAAAGAATCCATAATCTATCAGGTTCCTCTGAATTGACATCTGATGATTGAATTATAGGCATATATTTACACAATATATCAAACACAATTTTAATTAGTTTAAAGGTAGACGTTCTGAAACACTTGTCATAAGCCTCAATTTTATATACATATACCTTTACATGGCAAGTGTAGGCAATTGTTTCTATCACGTAATGACCTCTGACAACTAAGAAAATTTATTTTCTTACAACCAAAATTCAAAATGCTACAGAAATATAGCGAAACTAAAAAGGCAAATGATTGGTTGACTTGAGAGATTTAGACACCCATGTTATAGGTAGCGGCTAGAGCCAGAGAGATTATATGAAAGGATAACTTTGTTGTACTTGTAACAATGTGAAGATATGTACCCATTTTCCACCACTACAGAGTGCATAATTACCAGTAATGGTCGTTTGGTTGATCTGTTGTGGATCTCAGTTGTAGCTCGATGGGTCATAGTTGTCCTGATCAATTTGTCTAGATCTGAATCTGTGGTGCCCGACTCTGTCTGTAGATTTGGTTGGACTTCTGCACTGGACTGTCAAAGATTTTGAAGGACAAAATCAATCTAGAACCATACTACTGCTGCTGTCATGAGGGGCATTCATCCTCTGTATTATATAGCATGTAGCCAGTCGGAATTTCCCTCCAGCTCAGTCATGAATAATAAATAGAGAGGTTGAATGCCTGCACTGCTAGCTGTATGCTTGTCTTCAATTACACTTTTCCCCTTCCAAAAGAAGACACACTTATTCTACAACCCCGGGGACAAACCATGTATTTTTTAATTTAATTTTTTTTTTTTTTGGGTGTGGAGATCTGATGACCAAGAAAATTGTTTACTTACAGAAAAACTCGTGACACAACTGGTACAAAACAGTAACAGAAATAAAACAATACAAAATACAATGAAAGGGCAGGCTCATGAAATCCGTTCGACAACTCGCTAATGGTGACTAAAACATGATTGCCGGCGAGTGGAATTTTCAGTTACTCGACAGATTAAATTACCAATTTGGCAAGCAAATTTTTGGTGGTTGAAGTCTTTAATCACCAAACAGGGTGCGAAATAGCCCTTTGCCCTGTTGCCTGGGGCAACCAAAGTTTCCTTTGGGCAACCTAATTTTGCTTGAATTGCATTGCATTTGGATGTGTTGGTTGCCCGTACTTGCCCAAGGGCAACTAGAATTTATTTTCCTATTTCACACACTGCCAAAGCAGAGTTAGATACAGGGTCTCACAGCGTCCTTAAAAAGGACACAACTATAACATCAAATGACCATTTTTCCACAAAATCAAATGACTTTGTTTTAGAAAACTCATACATTAAAGTGAATATCAGGGGCAAAAGGCACAGTAGTTTGTGTAAAAGACTCAAAGAACACAAACTGTCAATGTTTCGGCATGTTCAACACCATATGAGTGATATTAGCCATTTTGCAAGAAATAGTTTTTTCAAATAACGACAAAGCTATTTTCAAACAAGGACTTTGGAGAAAATCCTGCATCTGACCCTGCAAAGTAAGATTGAGTTTAGTTCATCAGGAAGCAAAATCCGATCAGGCTGAAATTGAACAAACAATCAAGATGGAGAGTGTCCACCATCTTCGGACATTTACAGAGGGGAAGCCTAGTCTATTTTTAGAGTGCACATGGCCTGACCTTCATGTAAATAAATTGATACATTGGAGTCTGGACTACTCAATGGGTGCGCACATATGGCTCAACAGCATTTAATGTTAAAGAACGACTATGAATGACTGTTGGCGTTAAACTCCACCACTGAAAATAAGAAACCGAAACGCCTTTAATAAATATTTTCTAATCAGCAACGATCGACGTCAACTCCAGCACGGCCACAATTTCTTCGCTTGTTCAACAAGCACAGGCTATTCCTAGCATGGAATGGTGCAATATTTGCCATGTGCGTAGAGAGATAAGAGAAATGGCAGCAACTGTGGGAAATTATCCTTGAAATGGTTGCCAGTGTTTTCTAAGAAAAGTAGATGATTTACACATCACCATCACCACCACTCAGAGCCGGTATTCATTAGGATGTTGATACTCCTGGGCAGTATTGAACTGTGATTCGCCTGATAATTTGCCAACCATTCTTCTCATTGACTTAAATACTATTGGCTGGAGATTTTCGAGAACCTTCACGGACACTATCTTCGTGCTTATACTATGCAATGATTTTGTTGATGATGAAAACGTTTAGGTCATCTGTGTGGTTTGTCGGGATACAGAAAAACACCACATCTTACATAATTTCTCGTCCAATCTGGGTTTCAATATAATGCTGTTGGAAACACTGATGTCTGTCAATTTATTACATGAAAAAGTCTGCCGAGATTGGCGAATAAAAAAAGCTTGAGGTCACCAATGTGGAGAGTAAATTTTTAACCTTGCTCGCCAAATGGCTGGCAACTGAAAATTTGTTTTATGACCCCTGAATGCAGTAATTATACAATATACCCACTAGTGTTATTACACACATTATGATGAAAACCTCTCAGTTACAAATCCATGACAATGTTTTTACTGATTCTCTCATGCATCGATGTATACATGTATCTCTCACCATGCAGTTTATAAATTATATCATCCTGCTGTACATACTTTAACATTTTTCTTACATCTGCCTCATCTCCACTCTCCCAACTCCCCCCCCCACCCAAAAAAAAGCAATCTCCTTATATTACCTCATCTCTGAAAGAGGCAGGTTCTTCTGGTTCTATTTCAGGCTCTTTCTGTGCGTCCTTCACAAATTTATGGATACGATCTTGAAGGTTATCAGGACCACATGTGACACCAGCCAGATGGAGCCAACCAAGACTGCTCAGGCTCGTCTTTTCCTGCCGTAGTTTGATCCCAAGACAGGACTGGATATAGTTGAACCTTCTTGGCATGTTTGTGTACAGCAGAATGCCTAATGTAAAGCCCAGTCTACTGTTGAGGACTCTTTCCGCTTGCTTCACTGTTGAATAGCTAAAACACAGAGAAAGGCTAAATAAAATATAGCTTCACAGATACTGACACATCATTTTTCTAGCCCTGCATCAACTTCTTTTTTTATCACCGACAACACAAAATTTAATCTATCACCACCTGCATATGGGATATGACTTAAAGATGCCTGGCTATAATCTTTCTTGAGAGATTTTGTCCACAAGAATAATGTGGAGGCCGACAGACAGACGACAATACCCTTAGGGGTAAAAATGGAGAAGAAATAATGGATTATTCGTAAGATTTTCGACCATAGTGTCCTTTCCCTGCTGTAATAAATTTGATCACTAAAGCCCAACTCAGACTAAGAAAATTTGGTTGTATCAGGACAGAACAGTTTGTTCGTGTTTTTGTTCGTTGTAAATTTAGCCCAACTCACACTATAAACATTTTGTTGTATTAGAACACATACTTTGCAAAAAGATCGAGCTCTTTAGGGTGGCACATCATTTGAGGTTGCACATCATTGACAATGCACATCATTTAAAATAACAATACATTTATTAAGAAATACGATTTCTATGTCAGTGATGTTGAGGTTGGATTGAAGGAGGAACTATATTATAAAACTTCAAATAAAGATTACATTTTGTTTCGAAAGAAAGCTTACACATCTCATTGCATAGATCTGATGAATACATGTACATGTATAGTTAGGAACAATAGGTGTGCAATTTGGAGCATGTTCTTGGTGTAACTTTGTGTGATGATATGTGAACAAACAAAGCTAATAAGAAGGCAATACTTGGGAGTAAAGCTATCATTTCCAGTATGTAATGGAACACCAGCACTGTGGTAAACCCTCGCATTTGTATGCAAATAAAAGAATACAATTACAACTCTATCCAATCATACTGTAATGCTCCATAATAATGTGCACTGGTAAAGACTGAGACATCACAAACTGATTCAAACTCAGTTTTAATTAATTTAGTAAGTTAAATGTGTGGACACAGATATGGTTGTGCAAAAGCTTTAGAGTCAACCAGAATTTGATAGCAAAATTTAAGGAAATGGCATCCTTTATTTAAGGCGACACGAAATTAAAAACTAACAGGGGTTCAGTACTGCGATTATTTTGATATTGTACTTCTGAAATAAAACAATGTCACCAAACTATTAGTAAATACTATAAAGGAATATACTGTACTCTGTAGGTGATTTGGTATGTATGCCTGTATATACAACTTACAAGTACACTGCATCTCGTACCTAATAATAGGTTAGTATCACATCTTTAGAGATATATCAAATTAGAAACTGAAATATGAGGGTATGGACTTGGGCAATGAATTGAATAAGTGTAGCATGATGTAAGCTTCAGAAAAATATGACGATATGGGATCGGGCGAAGGAGATGGATGGTGGGGCACAGTTTCCCGAGGGTGGGGACATGCTTGCTTGGGTAGCGCATGGGTTGAATAAATGTAGGATCATGTACATGTAAGCTGCGGGAAATGTGAAGGTATGGGGTTGGGCGAAGCTTAGTTTAGAAGACATAGGGTGGGGCTCAGTGCCCCAGGGGTGGGGACATGCTCCAGGGGGTAGTGGATGAGTTGAATAATTGTACAGAATGATCTGAGCTCCAAAACTATATGAGGGTATGGGGTCGGGCAAAGCTTAGTTTAGGAGATATAGGGTGGGGCTCAGTGCCCCAGGGATGGGGACATGCTCCCCGAGGGTAGTGGATGGGTTCAATAAGTGTAGCCAGATGTAAGCATTTGGAATAGATGAGAGTTTGGGGGTAGGGCTGGCCTTAGTTTAGGAGACATAGGTGAGGCCGAGAAGCTGTGGACAGGAATTTAGCATTTACTTGGTCCTGGGGTCCCAGGGGCGGGGACATGCTCCTCGAGGGTAGTGGATGAGTTCAATATGTGTAGCCCGAGGTAAGCATCTGAAATATGAGGGTCAGGCAGGCCTTGGGATCAAACTTTAACATTTACTTGGTCCTGCAGATAGACAGACAGACAGACGGACATCATTGTGGCACCTATATCGAGCTTTCCGCAGCTAAAGCTATGGGCTTAACTTATTTTATGGTGGGAAATTTTATATCAAGTGATTGAATTTGATGATTTACCATATAAATGCATGAATAGTATACCTCCCATCTGATGGACCAGGAGGACTGAAAAACTTACATGTACTTTTTAGGAGTGTTGTCGTGTTTCATCGTTCTGGGGAGCAGTGCTTGGAGGGCTTCCATGATGAAGGGGCTGATCTCCTTGGCTGCCAATCCTAGCTCCTCCAGTGAGAACCAAGAAATGTTCTCAAGCGTCATCTTCCGTGAAAACACCGAATCCACTTTGAAAAACTTCTTCAACTACAAATATCAAAGGTAAAATGAACTTATTATTTCTTTCCACAAACATGTTTGCTTAACCAATGAGTTTTATATATTTTAACTAAACCGATGGAGGGACTTCCTGCACCTTGTAGGAATGCATTTCCAAGGTGTTTTCAAGGTCAAGTGGATGTTTTCAGGGATATTATATTTATTTCACACTCAATATAATTTTCTGATGTTAAAGGTTCTATCAAATACCCACTGCAAACTTTGCATGAAAACATGCAGAGAAGCTGCTCAGAGAAACAACTTTTTTCTACAAAATTAACACTAAATTTGAGTTTTTAACACACTAACACAGATATTGTAAAAAACCTATTGAAGCCGTAATCTCTGACTGGCGACATCAGATGAGAGACTTTGTCATATGTAACATCGGCTAGTCAGTTGTGTTGAACGTCCTGTACCAGTATGACATCATCATGACATCAATGAAGGCATCATATTTTACCTTTGTGATGTTGTTCAATGTTGGTGTAACAATGAAAATGTCACCTAGAATATTCACTACGATTTCTCCCTACGAACGATCGTAATCAGACTCTGACATCAATGGGTCAGCAGATCATGGTGTTCGCCGTTTCCATATTAGTGGTGGTGTGGTAATGAAGGGTTTCAATTTCTTATTTTTTAAACATCAACGGTTCCCAAAAATGGTAAACTGCTACTTAATGTCAAGTATAACCTCTTACAACAATTTAGCATCAAGTATAACCTCTTACAACAATTTAGCATCAAATTGTTGTGGGGGATGGGGACCATTTGGCAGAAGCATTAATTCTTCCATTTTTCCCCCACTGTTTTCTCTCCATTTAGATTAACTGCCCCAGTCAAACTTTTTGTTTTCTCATTTTACATGACAAATAATCATATTCAATGTGTTGAGTTTAACCAGTCCATAGACCTTCAAACAGGGATTTATATGCATCTTACCTCCTCACTTAAGAGTTCACAGCACACCGTCTGCAAGCCTCTTCTCGCCACAGCGGACTTTCGGGCGAGGAAACGATACGCAGCCTTATATCTTGAGCATCTCACCATTTTAGCAGCTTTCTCGGCGATACGACTCTTCCTTCCCCTAGTACCTGGTTTACTGGCCATGGGAGGTGCATCAGTGACTGTAACCTCATGACCATCGTCACCAGTAACAGTAACCGTAGTAACAGTATGTTCATCATTACAATTCGATGTGGCGGCAGATCCATCAGCACAAATGGATGAAACAGCAGATCCAACAGAATAACTGGATGAAACAGCAGATCCATCAGCACAACTGGATGAAACAGCAAACCCATCAGCATTAGTGGCTAAAACAGCAGGGACATTGATAAAATCGGCCACATGCGCACACGGCATAACAGCAGCCACATCAGTACCAGTGATAGTGACAGCATGGAGATCAGCATTGGCTAACTGTGTTTGTTGTGCATGGATAGATCTAGTGGCTTTATTGGCTTTAACTGCACCAGCACGAGTGGCGGTAACAGCATCAGTACGAGTGGCCGTCACAGCATCGGCAGGTGTGGGTGTTACCAAAGCTCTCTTTTTACAAGAGACACTTTTTTTCTTGCGCGCTGCACGCTGTTTATAGCGTTTAACGATCTGCACGCAGGCATTACAGACTCGCGCTTCAGCAAATCGCTCTCTTTGCATGTTCGTCAGGTCAGAACCCAGCCTGAAGGCTTTCTTACAATCATCTGGCTTCAGCAGCTTATGCAAGTGTTTAAATACCAGATTTTTCTTTTTCCCAGAGAGGGCACTTGTCAGGGTGTTGATATCCTTCCCGCAGTTAAAACAAAATCTTTCCACTGAATCAGGATCTGGATCAAATCTGTTAAGGACACTGTCCTTAGGTTCAGTGTAATTGTGCTCATGGTACAGAGCGGACTCCAGGTAGCTGTCATCGAGTCCTATGGTTAAAACTTTTGTACTGTTGGGGTGTGTCTTAAATTTTCTCTGCGTCGAGCTCTCGGCACAAGGTAGTGTCATCTGCCGAGCGAAAGAGTAACAGGGTAGGCAAAGATAGGCATTCTTAAAATCAACCTTCCTTCCCTTGTCTATTTCGAAGAATTTGTAGTACATGTCATCTGTTGGAAACAGAGTTTTTATCGACCTGCAATTCTTGAATTTTTTATTCTCTGTTATGACATGGATAACTTTCCGACAACGTAGACAGACTTTCTCTGCACAGCTGGCCATGATTTGTTTTGCCGTAGAACAAGCTTGAGATGATCACTCGCCGATATGGACCCAAACTTCAACCTGAAATGTAGAAAGCAAATATTGTAATATCAGTGTAGTGAAAAACAGCCTTAATATTTACTACTAAATCGACGGAGCACATCTTGAGAAAAATGTTCAATCTAGCCTAACTATAAAGGTGCCTTGACATAACACTCATTCTGGTATAACGTGGGTGCAATCATGTCCTCCAAAATAATGAACATGATCAATGCATATTATTAATCAGTCACTCGTTTTTGAGGAGTGTGTGATCACACTCTCACACCATCACACTCCTAAAAACTTGCTCAGCAGTGCAAAAAGTGTCATCCCTCATGCTCATTTTAGAAATGAAAGACTGTATTATCACTTCCTCTCTTTTGTATATCTATAAATTGGTTGGCATTATCGACATGATATGATAGAGAGGTTACAATGTATCCCTGTCACACCACATAGCCTGGCCTATCTGCTCAAACATATTTCAGCAAAAATATTACATGTAGGACCCCACAAGGCAGCAAGGTTGCAAGATGATCTAATCCGGTTTCCATACTACTGGTCCGAACACTAAATGACCTTGAATAAATAGGTCAATGTCAGTCGACTTGGATAGGCTTCTGGTCGATCACCAGTTGCATATGTAATATGAATTTGGAGTTGGAGGCCCTAGCTTTATTCCTTCATAAAATATAGCAAGTGGGTGAGTGAGTGAGTAGGATTTAACGTCGTTTTCAACATTGTTTCAGTCATATCACGACGGTGCCTACATGTGCCAGAACACGAGAGTGTCCACAGTTCCTATTATTCTGGACACTGATCAGCCCAGCCAGTACAGCATCCGGTCACCCATCCAAGTATTGACCGAGCTCAACGCTGCTTAACTTCGGTGATCTGACGAGAACCGGTGTGCCCAACGTGATGCGCCGTACCAATATAGCAAACATCCACTAAACCTGTCCCTGATTTTCTTGCCGCCCAGAACATTTTTAAATTTGTCTGCAATGTCTAGGACAAGTTATTTCAAGCAATGTGTGCCAACATTATGTCAGAATTCAGATTCGCCAGATGATCAGTTGACAGAAAGTCATCATCAGTCACAATCCTATATTTTTGTCACGTACATGTAGGATGGCAATGGCATTGAAGACTCTGCATGCTAAATTGTGCTGTTTGCAGTTTATTAAACAGGATTCCTGGGCTCTGTGAACAATAACAATGCAAAGGGTTACGGCCAATGCACACCTCCGCCATTCTGTGAGCGATGAAAAAAGCAGGCCAGATCGCAAGGAATCGGCCAGGTATGCAGCAAACTTCTACTCATGACTTCGTCACAGGCAAGGGTTGTACATATCAAACTGTTCTGATTTCTCGCAAAAATCTAACATTATCGCAAAGCTATAGGTATGTGGCAACTCTCGACTGAATCTCAGGCGATATTTTCAAATACAAATACTCAAGCCGAAGCATTTGGTCACATGCTAGCTCATTAACATACAGTGTTGAAGTGGTAGCGCCGACAAACATTGTCACATGATCAGTTTAATTTCCTAATACTTTTGACTGATGCCACGTAGTTGTGCGACAAACTCTTTCTTCCGACGACGTCAGGACTAAAGTTGTGGGACTCAAAGTTTCCAACAAAATCGGCGTGTGCCGGCCTTATAAATTTGACAAACCATTCTGTAATTCTTAATGGACAATTTTCTGATTGCTCTCTGCTTTTCGGGAATGTAACCAGTACTGAACTGAAAATAGTTTCACAACAAATCTAGTGTGTGTGTTAGATTCAACAAACGGCAAAGCTGTATAACTCATCCCGGGGTAAATTCTAAAGCCTTCGAACTGGATCTTTCTTTGTCATGATTTTTTCGAAGAAAAATGATTGCTGACCAGTTAGAAAGGTATACATCTGCCATATCAGGTGTCTTATCTGGATACAATGTGTTTCAACTAGTCTTCCCAAATATAGCTGCATTAAAATTCAACAGTCTGATTGGCTAAAAGTCAAGCTACTGTATTATAAACTGATTCAATCCAAGTCAATTTTCCATTTAATTTTCAGGAAAACCCGAAACTAATCTTGGTTTTAGTGAACATACGCATGGTATACCAGTGCTTGTCAGTGTTCTTTTCTAGGAACCAGCCATGTTGCACCAACATATTATAGTCAAGTATTTCTCTACGGATGCCCATGTCGAGGCAATACATCATTGGACAGTTTGGAAATCGGCCATGTTTCCTTCCCATCGTGCAATGCGCACCACGAGTTACTTTAGCTCACGTAATGTTGTAAGTATAGGCGGCAGCAAGATATGCAAAAATAAATAAATTTCCCTTATGCTTCAAACGTTTCAAAATAATTCCTTAGGTCTTTATCACTCTTTTATTCTTCTTGGCTGGTTCGGATGGGTTGCATAAATGGATCTACAGCCGAAAGATGTTGACTTTCTGTACTGGAGCTGACAGAGGTTTTCTGTTGAACTCCTGAAGCATGGGCGACAACTATAGCTCTTGTTGTACCCGTCCTCACACAGGCATTTTTTGAAACTGTCCACGGCTGTATTATATTACTGAAGTGATCACCTTGGCAGTGCAGTGCAATGTGATAATTGGTATGGGGCAAGGTCTCATTTTCTGACTTCGAAAATGAATTGGAGAACAAGATATTATGAAATTTAGTGGTGAATTGGTGATGATGTCATGCACATGGCAACGAGGCTATCATTTAGGCACCATTTTTGTCACACTGGCAGACGACATTTTACACAGAAATCAGATTGGCGATGGTTGTATCCTGTATACTTTAGTGATACATCAATCAGCTCATATAAGTAATACATTGTTCCCAATTAAAATAGAAATAACAAATAAAAATCTGCCCACCCACCCAATTTTCCGGCATGCAAATGATGATAACCTAACTATTTAGTTTAATGGGCCTAAAATAGGTCTTGGTCGGTCATTTTCGATAATCAAGCTAAGTTAGAAGTTAGAACTGACCGTTCACCAGATGCATACGAGGTATTAGCCACAACTGTTCCTATCAATAATGCCTTTGGATGATAGTCACAAATGGCGTTCATTGATCTCCGTGTGCTATAAACCCGTACCGTATAAAAGTTCATTTTGATGCTCCTTACGGTAACTGTTATTTTTGGAAAGCTAATTGTCGTTTTTATTAAAGTTTCCAGCGCTGGCGATCAACCGATGACCAGTGCCGGAAACTTTAATAAAAGCGACAAGCGTGGAAAAGAAGGAATTAGCTTCACGAAAATAACAGTTAAGGAGCATCAAAATGAACTTTTTTGATGCTCCTCATGGTACGTACGGTACCTGTTATTTTTGGAAAGCTAATTCCTTCTTTTCCACGCTTGTCGCTTTTATTAAAGTTTCCGGCGCTGGTGATCGGTTGATCACCAGCGCCAGAAACTTCCCGAAAATAACAGGTAAGGCTCGAGCAACAAAATGAAATTTTATACGGTACGGGTAATAGCACACAGAGATCAATGAAGACATGACTATCACCAGAAGGCATTATTGATAGGAACAGTTGTGGATAAGGAGGTATGAATTCACAATGGCTAGCTATAATCCTTCTTCAGATATCGTGTCTACAAACGGACGGACTGGCAGACAAAGGACGGCGACAATAACCTTGGGGCAAAATGTTCCCGAGGGGTAAAAGTGATGTAAAATACGCCCATATACGCGGGTGCCCACACAAGCGTTGTTGTTGTTGTTGTTGAATACCGTATTGAATATTGTTCGTTAAAACTATGAGAATTGAACTGTTTTGACCGACATGGACGTTGACACTGACAATTCATTTTGAACATAGAAGATGGGGACCATAAATTAGCATTAATATGTAATTGCTTGTTGAAGTTTACCATCGGCAATGAACTGCTGAAGTGTTGCTGTTAAACTGAAACAGAGGGTGCAGTCCACAGTGACCCCTCGTTGCTGGAAATAGACTCTTGGTATAGCCCTTCCGTCTTTCCGAGTTGCCAAACCATGCAGAAAACCCATATAAAAGTACATATTTTCTTCATGGGAATGCTCATACCATTAATTTAACATATAAGCCAGTTATGCAAATTTAACCCGAGATAAATTTTCTTCCCTCGGAACGTACTCCAAATTTTCTGGAAAATCTATTAAAATGACCCAAAATACGCCATATTTCGTTCACTTCCTGGAGAAATCTTGACAATCGATTTCCACAAGATTTCTCCCCAGTGTTCCCCGTCTGCAGGCAAGATGAAAAAGCTATTCAAAATATGGGGTCGACCACGCCGATTTTTGTCACATACCCCATATGCAACATAACCCTATTTTTAAACACCTGAAAAACATACGAAACTGAGGCTGACGAAGGTTCACTTCGCGACCTGATCCGGCATATAGCTCAATCGAGCCACCCCTCCGCATATGTCATTTTGAAGGAATGGTAGTACCTAGAAGCTTGGCACTATAAATACTGGTTATCAAAAAGGGAAGGATAATTATCATGTGGTCAGACCAGGCGCGCTCTGATGTATAAATATTTTTGAAACTATGGACTACTTCCTATATGGTTAAGGTGTATTTTATGGAAAAAGTGTTGCTGGCGCATAATAGTCTGAGAGAGTATACGAGTACACTAGTATATTACACATGCCAGATAAGGGCCTTTTGGTTGAATATTCGGCCCTTCCCTATCCCCCTACCCCATCTTTGTTTTGGTGGGTTTTCCCATCTGAAATCGACATTTTGAGATAATACCTTAAATGTTATAGTAATAACCATGACGATGGCTTCGCAGCAATTGTCTGAATTATAATCTCATTTTCTAGCTTCTAAACCATATCAGATAGGCAAAGAATATGTCAAATTAACTTGAATTATGGTCAAACTGATGTTAAATTTTTACTTTCCTCTGTCTGGTAAATATCAAAAATTCTCTCAGAATCTTCAAAAATAATTGCTAAGATGCAAATAATTGTTACCTATTCACCATATTTAACATTGTCGACGAGTTTTACGTTGGGAAATATGTTGCTGAGTAATTAATTTGGTGTTAGTGTCCAAGATAATGTATACTAGATGCCATAGTCGCCCTGTCCAAGGGAAGGTAAATCTGTGTAGTCCTGCGGGGCAACATATTTTATCGGCGTAGTTGTTCTATGTTACACCTGAAAATTTCTAAATATTCTGCCCGAGATTCGAAAGATTTGAATGCGCACATTAAAATGGTATAAAAGTGAACAATTTGAGCCAGAAAGACGAGGCAAATGACTGATTACAAGTCAGCAGAGCCTATCATACGTTATGGTATATATTTGCTGCATATAAGGTATTGCATATAGGGTGCAGTCCACAGTAGACCCCTCGTTGCTGGAAATAGACCATTGGCATAGTCCTTCCGTCTTTCCGAGTTGCCAAACCATGCAGAAAACCCATATTAAAGTACATATTTTCTTTATGGGAATGCTCATACCATTAATTTAACATATAAACCAGTTATGCAAATTTAACCCGAGATAAATTTTCTCCCCTTGGAAAGTACTCCAAATTTTCTGGAAAATCTATTAAAATGACCCAAAATACGCCATATTTCGTTCACTGCCTAGAGAAATATTGACAATCGATTTCCACAAGATCTCTCCCCAGTGTTCCCCGTCTGGAGGCAAGATAAAAAAGCTATTCAAAAATATGGGGCCGACCACGCCGATTTTTGTCACATACCCCATATGCAACATAACCCTATTTTTAAACACCTGAAAAACGTACGAAACTGAGGCTGACGATGGTTGACTTCGAGCCACCTCTCCGCATATGCCATTTAGAAGGAATGGTAGTACCTAGAAGCTTGGTACTATAAATACTGGTTATCAAAAAGAGAAAGATAATTATCATGTGGTCAGACCCGGGCGCTCTGATGTATAAATAATCAGAAACTATGGACTACTTCCAGAGTTCGGCAGTGGTTCACCTCAGACACAGAAGAGCTCCATTCCAGTCGGGGGTTTAGCGGGATTTAGTTTGCAGTTTCTCAGTTTGAAGTACGTTCGATATAGTTAAGTAAACGAGTAAGACGCACCTGTGTAAATACAATAGACTCTTTAAACAACATACATCTGCTTTTACAGAAAGCACAATACACAAACTGAAAGACAATGCGGCTTCACTCTAACTTCTAAATCGGCGAATCGAACCTGTTGTAAACTGGGGTCTCTGTTATTGCCAATAATATTGGCATGGCGCCATTGTCAACAACTAGATGGAGATAAATTTGTGAAACCTGATGTGTATTGGTTCGATGAACATAGCCATTTTTTGTAGGTTTTTCTGAAAATTGCAATATTTAGGAGTTTGGAAAAAATCGTGGAATTCACCAAGAGACCATCTTCACGACACCAGTCAAGTCAACTACATCGCAAAGCTCTACGCTGAGCAACGTGATGTACGGGTGTCGGAACAGTTATCGGACAGGCATCTCGTGCGTACGTGTTGTGCTCGTGATGACAAGGCAATAATATGTCAGAACAAAGGAGAGATCTTTTCTAATTGTTATGCAAAGTATAGAATTATAGGTAGCCACGAAAGTCGAAAAATTTAATCTAACATTTTGTTTTCATCAAAATTCGAAATTTCTCGTGTTGTGGCGGGGGTGCGAAATTCGATCTCCCACCTTGTCTTCTCAATCTCGCTCTCAAGTAAATACGTTTAGGAATTGAACAATGGTCATATCATCTTAAACGACAGAACTCCAACTAACGATTGTCATGCACAAAACTTGAAAATACATTGTACTTCAACGTCAAATTCTTGTTCACGGTGGGTGTCCAATAACTGGTACTGTCCACAGTGGGAACTGAGCTGAAAAGTCGAGTTTAAAATAGCTCTCGCACGTGCAGAAGGGAGTGACGTCATCGATGGAATTCATTACGGAAGATAGTCGACGAGCTCAGCAATCATCGTTGTCAGTTTTCATGTCATTTCAAGAAGTACTTTTTTATATATTCCAAATAAACCTCCAAAAACGCACGATAATAGGTCGGACACCCGTACGTCGACTTGGCTGGAGAAGATGGCAAGAGACATACAGTGCAGTGTAGTTCAGGAACATTCCTTCTTGATTCCCTTAGCTTGATAGCATCACTGTCTAAATAAAATACCAGAGAAAATGTGTAAGACTGTCTGGTTTGGTAGAAGAAAACCAGATTAAGGTGACCGAATCGGTCCAGCTTGCAGGGGCTTAGTGTTTAATTAGTGTGCGAGCTAAAAATAGCCCATGTCAAAAAAATTAGGAGAGGGTATTGGAAAGTCAGGCGAGTGGTTGCAATATATAAAATGTGATAGTGTACATGAGCTAAAATCACTCTCGTGACATGAATTTATGTGAGTATTTACACGCAGGTGAGCTATCACTCACACGAAAAATGAAGCCCTGGCTTGTATATTGTAAGATAAGGATTTTGTTGCCATGATATAAGCAGGAAGTGTGACCAAACATTTTCTTCGGTAGAGAATCCAGACAGTGAGGATGTTTCACCAGGTGTCCACACATTTTGGCATACATGTACATTTCAGCATTGTGACATTTTGGCACAAACATGACAAAGTGGTAGGTACGACATTTTGGCACATGACATTTTGGCAACGTTCACAGGCCGGAATAAAATAATAAAGATTTTCACTTTCCTTTTTTAACAGACTAGATATATTTTGTATTGACTGTGCAGATGTCAAAAACAGTCAAAATCTACTGGTAATTAAAGCTTTAGAAAAGACAAATGCATGCTAATTTAGACCTATTAAAACTGTGTAACAAACTTGTTTTACATGTACATCCCAGATATTAAAGTATGATTTTTTTTAACTAAGAGATTTTACAAAGAAAATGAAATTTTAACCTCACTCATCATAATCTTTTTCATGTATGTATCTGTTAGTCTGATCTTGGTGTCTACTATCCATGCTCTGATTGATGGGCAATTTGCTCAAATATCTGTGTAAAATCTTCTATATATAATTATTCCTGTACATTATCGATGTAATGAAAAAAAATGTGATATGGTTATTTGCCTAATTATAACTTGCCATTTTAAGGTAACTGCGCATGAAAGAAAATTAATGGGTTATCCTCATACTTGTGCCAAAATCTTGCTCGCCGAAATGGCTCGTGCCATAATGTCTCTGGTTGCTCCACAGAGGATCCCTTCAATGATTTACATGTATAAGCTTAAACACATAAATTTTGCTGAACCTACATCATAATCCTCCAATGATTTAGTGAGCGGTATTGAACATGAAAGAAGGTGAAAGTTGTCACTGCCACTTCAGTTACTGCATTTGACCAGTCCTGGATTACAGAATTATTTCTCAGAACTTGAACCATCTGTCAATAGCTGTATTGAAATCACTTGACAAAATACATTATGGTTGCATAATCTAGCCACAATCTAGCTGGAACAATTTACCGCAGGACCGTGCATATATGCTCGTCTAGTCTGGAATCTCCCATGTTGGAGTCGTGAGCCATCTTCGCGTAGGCCTACCCAAGTCGAACACTAGACATACATGTACTCGCTTTGGCCAAATACCACACATTTTCGCATCAGAATACGGTGATGCCATAGCTCTATAAATATTCCGTTATCATTACTAGGAGAAATGCCCCTGTATGACGTCTTCAAAATTCAAATTTGATGGGCTTTTCAAAGAATATGAACATTTCCCATTTGAAAAGCGATAAACCACCACTTGCAATATTCTGATATTTGGAGTGCATTTGGAGATCAAGGAAGACGTTGCTGCATGATGTTGTTCAGCTCATATCTTGATTGTCTTTATGACATCACATGCATACACTTCGAAGAACCATACATGTATAATGGCCAGTCATCAGTTGTGTAGAATTTAACTTGAAAATGATTCCAACCATTTACCAAGTATCTTCTCTCATATCATGTTTTATTAAATGCAGCACCAACAAAGCCATACAAATACGATCCCAATATTGTGTTACATGTACTTCAGATTCACATAAATAAATTAATTAGAGATGATACATCACCTTCTCACATCACAGCGGCCAAAAGCAATGTGATACACCCATGTGATACAGAACCTGTATCCCACCCTTACATTTTTGCTAAATTTCTTTCAATTATTTTTTTAACATTATAGTGATGTGAGAAATGAATCATCATACTCATGATTATTTATCTGATATTTATCACACTCGTTTGATAAAACCCAAATTAAACTCACTGAAGCTTGTTTCATATGAGTTTTATCGAACTCGTGTGATAAAAATCAGATAAATGACCACTCATAGTGGTAATCTGTTTGTATGTACCGGTATATCAGAGGTACAGCTGATATAGTTAGTTCTTTACATTTTACATTCTAGGTTCTGACAATTGATAGCGCATTGGGATCACCTCAACAATTGTATGTATGATACCATAGAGCTGATTGAATTAATTGCAGCTTTTAAAGCGTGTGACCTCCTTAGCACAAAGATATCATGGCCAGGGGAGACTCCAAAAATGAATGTTTTCATTGTGAAAGATCTGTCAATCACATCAATGTCAAGGCATTAGAGAAAAAGTTTGGAAGAAATTTTCGTAAAAAAATTGCTTTGAAAAATCTGTTCTCCACGGAGGACCAATGCCACAAATTTTTTGGCCTGGATGAAGATGAGGCAGAGACGATCGATATGGCTCAGTCATATCTCTGCTTTCGCTGTGCATACAAGGTGAAACATATGACATTGCGGTTTTGTGAGAGTTCCGTTCTGCCCCGAGTTTTAAAAACTCTGCCCAACAGTGATCAATTCATAACCATGGAAGATATTGATTCAAGTTGCCGTATGTACCCAGACTTTTTCCACGAACACAATTACACGTCTGTCCTCCCGGAACATGAAGACGTTTTTCTAAACAGATTTCCTCCTGGTCCTTATAGTGTGGAAGAATACTGCTTCAGCTGTGGGGTACAATTCCGCAGGCAGAATAGGGGACCATCTAAAACTCGAAAACATTGGAGGTGTATTCAGTTAAGTCAGCTGGTGAGTTTGGAAGAATGCATGGTAAAATTTGGAGGGGAATTTGACCCTAGTGTAATACAAAGAGAGCAGTTTCTAGAAGCTAGTGTCTGTTTGAAATGTGCACAGCTTTTTAGACGTGAAAAAAAGAAGCCTACAACGAAGAAGCCTACAACGACTCCGAAAGGTGAAGTTACGGGTCAGACTCCTGCCAATGCACTTTCAGCCACTGGAGTGACCCGACGTGCCACGATTTCTGAAGATGCCGCAAAACTGATTAAAGCCGGACACTATAGATCAATGGTTCGATTTCTTACTCAGAAATCTCAAGCTGCAAGAAAGGCCATCAAGGCTTACTTCCTTAAGCTTTTGGGCTTGGAGGTAAGTTGTCAGTTTCTTAATTATATCTTTGCTTCTTTCCTTTCTCTCGAGTCTTCGTGGCTTAGAATGCAATTGTGAAACCACAAACAGGATTATCTATCTTGATGCCACTTGGGGAAAGGCAGTGAAATTGGCAGGGGGTAGAGGGAGGGGGTATATATGTCATTGTTTGCTGTCCATCATTGAGTCTCATTACTACCCTATTTCTCCTAATTATTCAGATGTCAAAACTTAACTTCAGGCTACTGTGGAGAGAAATTGTGCAAACATTATACTTTCACTAGCTATCTTTTCAGTTCTTGGGATAAATAAAATAGCCTCATTTGACATCAAGATGGATTTATCTGCTTCTAAGTCTAAAAATGATGTTCGAAAAATTAGAAGAAATAGGGTAGCAAATATGGTTTCCATGGTTGTTGATCAATTTTATCACTTATGAAACATTTACCTTAAAGCCATTATATTCCTGTAACAGCTTCCTAATATTTAATTGATTGATTTTATTCCACTTCAGACCATTCCTTTTCAAACCAAACTCATTTTCATCTTTGGCAAACTGGACTGTTAGAACTCACATCATTAAATTAATTTTCGATGTTTCACAATTCCCTGAAACTGATTTTCCAGTAATCAAGATGATAGAAATAATTTATTTGTAGATAAAAAAGTTCTTCAAAGGGGACTCGGTGTTTTCACGGGAACTGACGAATGACAACCTTTCCTGGTTCTCACTGGAAGAAGCCGGTCTGGCAGCCAAGGATATCAGCCCGCTGATCGTAGATGTTCTCAGAGTGTTGCTTCCCAAACCTCTGAAACAAAACGATAAACCCATTCAGAAGTAAGTCTTTTGAATGGATGTGGCTGGCCTGTCTCTGGCCTTTAATCTGCACTTGTATTGCAATGTTAAATGCAGTGTCCAGGGAATGAAATAATCCTTGAAATAACTCTTGCATTAAAAATCAATGTACGGATATGTTAAGTGTCATACCTGAATCAAGTTCTACCTAATTTGCTGGAATTTGGAGACTTTTTTTTTTCCCCCTGATTTGGACGTGTTTCCATGACTAAAAAGTATTTACCATGCCGATTAGTGGTTGTGCTTAAATTTAGGAGATCTAAAGCTCTGATGTCTAGGAAATTATCCAGGATTTCAGTTTGGTCACCCTCTAATGCCAGTCACATACATGTATTATTCCAACAATTGGTTTTGCATTAAAGTATTTAATAATCTGAAATTATACATGTACATGTTCCAGTACTGAATTAATTATTGTGTGGATACGAAGCCCAGTCAGGGCCTGATCCAGGCCACTTTTATCTCGCCTTACGGAGTAAAGGGGAGATATTGTGAGAGGGGGAAAGAGGATGTCGTCGTCGGTGTCGGTGTCGGTGTCCCCTGCCTGGAAATGAATGGGTTTTTGGTTTAGCAAGTTAAAAAAAAATCTAGAAAAATTAGAAAAAATATAAAAAAAATATAAAAAATATGAGGGGTGGGTATGCCACCTGGGGGTACTACCCTGGGGTACTCTAATGTTAAAATCCCTATGAATGAGTTTTGCGTTTAGCTGAAGTGCACATGTACATCTGTACTTGGAAAGTTTCTTGTAGTTGTCAGCTGTCATTGGATGATTATGAAACTTGGTACACATGTTTCTTATGATAAGAGGATGTACCTGTGCTATTTTTGAGAAGAAATATTAATTTTTCTCAAAATTATGGCAAATGAATGAGTTTTCTGTTTAGGTAAATTGTACATGTAGGCCTCTACATGTATACATACACATCTACATGGTAAGTTTGCTCCAGTTGTCAGCTGTCATTGGATGATTATGAAACTTGGTACACATGTTTCTTATGATTAGAGGATGTACCTGTGCTATTTTTGACAAGAAATATTAATTTTTCTCCAAATTATGGCAAATGAGGAGTTTTCTGTTTAGGTAAATTGTACATATACATGTCCATGGTAAGTTTGCTCCAGTTGTCAGCTGTCATTGGATGATTATGAAACTTGGTACACATGTTTCTTATGATAAGAGGATGTATCTGTGCTATTTTTGACAAGAAATATTAATTTTTCTCCAAATTATGGCAAATGAAGAGTTTTCTGTTTAGGTAAATTATACATGTAGGCCTCTACATGTATACATATACATCTACATGGTAACTTTGCTCCAGTTGTCAGCTGTCATTGGATGACTATGAAACTTGGTACACATGTTTCTTATGATTAGAGGATGTACCTGTGCTATTTTTGAGAAGAAATATTAATTTTTCTCCAAATTATGACAAATGAATGAGTTTTATGTTTAGGTAAATTGTACATATACATGTACATGGTAAGTTTGCTCCAGTTGTCAGCTGTCATTGGATGATTATGAAACTTGGTACACATGTTTCTTATGATTAGAGGATGTACCTGTGCTATTTTTGAGAAGAAATATTAATTTTTCTCCAAATTATGACCAATGAATAGTTTTGTGTTTAGGTAAATTGTACATATATATGTACATGGTAAGTTTGCTCCAGTTGTCAGCTGTCATTGGATGATTATGAAACTTGGTACACATGTTTCTTATGATTAGAGGATGTATCTGTGCTATTTTTGACAAGAAATATTAATTTTTCTCCAAATTATGACAAATGAATGAGTTTTCTGTTTAGGTAAATTGTACATGTAGGCCTCTACATGTATACATATACATCTACATGGTAAGTTTGCTCCAGTTGTCAGCTGTCATTGGATGATTATGAAACTTGGTACACATGTTTCATATGATTAGAGGATGTACCTGTGCTATTTTTGACAAGAAATATAAATTTTTCTCCAAATTATGGCAAATGAAGAGTTTTCTGTTTAGGTAAATTGTACATGTAGGCCTCTACATGTATACATATACATCTACATGGTAAGTTTGCTCCAGTTGTCAGCTGTCATTGGATGATTATGAAACTTGGTACACATGTTTCTTATGAATATGATTAGAGGATGTACCTGTGCTATTTTTGAGAAGAAATATTAATGTTTGTGTCCCAAATCTTCACCTGTTATCACTTAAATGCCAATATCCTCCATTTGGAGATCTCCTGCAAACAAAATTATCTCCCTTGATCGCTGCGTCGATTGTCCGCCAGGTGGCGTGCTCTCCGCGCATGTCCATCACTCTTTTTCCTTTGCAGTCTTGGTGACAAGACCTGTTTTGAAAGAGCTCCTGTAAACAGTAACTTTTGGATTGTTATAGACGCACTCTAGGGTTATTTTTTTTCTCTCCCGTAGTTCATTATGAACCAACGTAGTCGCCCAGCTATAAAGATTTATAGGAACGAATCATGTCGTCAGTTTTAACCAGTTAAAGACTTGCATTTTCTTTGTTTTCAAAGGTGTGTTTACAGTCACCTATGGCGACGCAGTCAACTCGGGAGAGCGGCCATTGACCTGGCAAGATGTCCAGCTGAGAAGCAAGCTACTCAGGCCCTCTTCAACGACTTGGCTGTAAACGAAGTTCCTACCAGCAACTTATCGTTGAAAACGATACTGTTGCCAGTGGAATCTTCACAACAGTCCCGTGAAACAGTACAGATCACGGACACAGGATCACAGCTCCACGGCGAAGAGCAGTACCCTGGAGCTACATTTTAAGACGGTGAACAAGTTACAGACCAAGACGGCCTAGTTCAAGTTCACCGGAGAAGATGAGTTACGGACTCTATACCGGAGCCGTTACAACCACGGATCTGGGCAGACCTCGGATTACAGTTCCCGTTCATCCAAGTCTCCGCAACTTTAGAAAGACAAGTCTGCCAGCCGGGACCTGGTGGAGAACCGGGACCCGGGACAGAGCCGTACCCTGGGCCTTCAAGGACCTCGACACCTCAGAGCGCCGGGACTCCGACTGCAGAGCACCTCGAACCCGACCATCAGAGAGAGAGGTTACTTCCAGAGGCGGTACTACGGCCCGGAGCCGTACCGCGGGACAGAGAACGACACAGACCTATGAAGTTCGGACTTATCCAGTACGCCGAGAGTCTACGTCTCACCGGGAGTCCACACCTACAGGCCACGGACTTTAGATCAGCATACGGGACCATGGCTCTGAGAGATCGGCCCAGTGCAGAACTCCGAGACCCCGTCAAGCCAAGAGCCTACAGGGACTACCGGGATACCGAGAGAATAGGCAAAGTGCAGACCAGTCAAGCCCAAGCCACGGCGATACGGTTTACTTCTACTGCACCGGCTAGAGTGTTGACACGGACTCTACTAGACAGCCCCGTCACAGACACGGATCAAAGCGAGTACTCGGATACCAACTCCCGTTCATCCAAGTCCCCAAAGAACCGCCGTACCCCGGAGACACAGAGGGACACGGCGAAGAAGGCAGTCCGAGAATCAAGATCACGGACTCCACCACTACAGCGGAACCCCGGCTCAAGCACAGCTCACCGGTTCCACGGAGTCACGGCTCTATACCGGACGCCGGGAGTCGGACAAGCCAAAGGCCTACAGGGACCGGGACTCCAAGGAATCACGGCCCTATCCAGAGATCAAGGCCCTATCCAGGGCGCCGTACCACGGAACTGGAGACCTCACGGACCTATCCAGACCGCCGTGACTCCGATACCGGAGCACCGCGGGAGGAAACTACAGCCCGGAGCCGTACCACGGACCTGGAGCCGTATCACGGAGCAGGATACCACACGGACCTATCCAGCGCGCCGAGAGTCTACACCTGAGAAGTCACGGACTCAAGCAGAACGGACTTATACAGATCACCGAGACTCCACATCCAAGGAGTCACGGACTTATGAGGAACGGACTCAGCCAGAACGCCGTGAGCCGGCCTCTACTCCAGCTTGGACCCATACAACGGAGCCATACCTCGGTACTACGGCAAGCAGATTTCGTAAACGAAGTCGCACACCGTTACAACGCCGAGATTCCTATCCTGTACGTCATCATCGAGAGAGGGACCGTCCTAGACGTCGGACCCCTTCACCTAGTCCAGCCTACCGGAGTCGGTACCATAGGGACCATACCCCGGAGCGACCTTACAACAGACGAGGGAGAAGCCGTTCACCGGTTTCTCGTCAACAAGCATTGATGGCGAGGAGCGGACGTCTACCCACCATCACCGTAGCCCGGAGCATCGGGATAAAACGGAAGTCCAGAGATGAACAGGGACTCGTAGATCACCATTCTGGACCTGCCCCCAAGGAACAGACTTCTGCTCCAGGGGTACCTTCCAAGGCAAGCCTGGTCAAGAAACACAGTCATCTCCAGGCTTCACAGCCCCTTACCAGGGTAGAGTTCCTTCATCGGAGACCCGTGAGATGACAAGATATGAGGATCACGCACGACGTTCCACTTCCTCGGCATCCTCATCTCATACAGATTCACCTCCTACGTCGGGCGGAGGTAGAAGAATAAGACATGCTACCCTTCAAAGTCAGGATAGCGGCGGTACATACGTTGACTCCAGAGATGCCCAGACCGGTGGTCGGCGATGACAAGCAGCCTGATGACCCGCCGGGAACGGAGAAAACTTACTACGACACCTCTTTACGGTTTTTACAAACCTTCTGAGGAGGAAGCTGCGCCAACCTGCGCACCATCTCCAGCATCAGCCAACCTATACGACGCACTGGATCGACAATTGGAGACTTCGTCATCTCTCCAGGAGCCCGGTCCTTACAGGGCTTACACTCTTCACGGAGACAATCCACCGTTCAGGGCCCGAAGTCTGAACCGGATCTTGACAGACTGTTGAACTTCACGAGGACACCAGCGGGGGTACTTCAACAGAGGCAAGCCTGTGCTGTGGAAGATATGATGCTGACACAACACAGAATTACATCATACTCTGATTGGTTCCTGACGGCTATTTCCAAGGTGATTCAGGATCCAGACGTGAAGCATAGAGGGATCCTTGACCTTTTCACGGCCCAAGATGGAATTCTTCGGCGCCTTATCGACTCTAACAGAGGAGATCGCCACGGAGGTTTTTCTCCGGTCAGAACTCGGACAACCCAAGCTAGATGCTCAGAGTGGTGTTCTCCCTTACAAGGAAGGACAGTTCCAAGGTAAAGAGGGAATCTTCCGACCGGGACAGAGGCAACCTCGTCAGTCAGAATTGAGGGTTCTCAAGCTTCACCTTCAAACAATAGAGTGCTATTTTTGAGAAGAAATTTTTCTGTTTAGGTAAATGTACATATACATGTACATGATAAGTTTGCTGCAGTTGTCAGCTCTCATTGGATGATTACGAAACTTGGTACACATGTTTCTTATGATTGGAGGATTTACTTGTGCTATTTTTGAGATGAAATGTTAATTTTTCTCCAAATTATGACAAATGATTGAGTTTTGGATTTAGCTGAAGTGCACATGTACATCTGTACACCACAGTTTGCTGCAGTTGTCAGCTGTCATTGAATGATTATGAAACTTGGTACACATGTTTCTTACAGTTCGTCCTAGGTCACAGCTCTCCCACAGTAATCCCACACGGGACTGACCTATCCAGCAGTAATCCAAAATGGCATTGGCCTATCCAGCAGTATTGCCATACGGGACTGACCTATCCAGCTGTAATCCCAAATGGAAATCAACTATGCAGCAGTAATCCCAGACCGAACTGGTCTATCCAGCAGTAATCCCATTTGGGACTGGCCTATTCAGCAGTAATCTCACACAGGACTGACCTATCCAGCAGTAATCCAAATGGCACTGGCCTATCCAGCAGTAATGCCACACGGGACTGACCTATCCAGCAGTAATCCCAGACTGGACTGGCCTATCATGCAGTAATTCCACATGGGACTGGCCTATCCAGCAGTAATTCCACACGGGACTGGCTTATGCAGCAGTAATCTCTCATGGGACTGACCTATCCAGATGTAATATGACACTGGATTGCAATTTGCAGCAGTAATCCCACATGGCACTGACCTATCCAGCCATAATTTTACATGGGACTGACCTATTCCGCTGTAATCTCACACAGGTTTAGCCTATCCAGCAGTAATCCCACACAGGACTGGCCTCCTCAGCCATAATCCCACACAGGATTGCTGTATGCAGCAGTAATCCCACACGGGACTGTCTATGCAGCAGTAATCCCACACGGGACTGTCCTATCCAGCATTAATCCCATACGAGACTCATCTATCCAGCAGTAATCCCAGACAGGACTGGCCTATCCAGCAGTAATCCCACTTGGGACTGGACTGTCCAGCAGTAATCCCACAGGGGACTATCCATCAGTAATAACATGGGACTGATCCACCCAGCAGTAATCCTACACAGGACTGGCCTATCCAGCAGTAATCTCACATGGGACTGAACTATCCAGCAGTAATCTCACACTGGATTGCCCTATGTACCAGTAATCCGACAGCACTGACCTATCCATCCTACATGGGATTAACTTTTGCCAGTAATCCCACATGGGACTGATGTTATTATCTGTACCAGATAATCTATTCCAGACATTATTGTCTGTACCACATCACCTATTCCAGACCTTATTGTTTGCTCTACATGTATGCTTTCAATACTGCTGCACCTTTGGCGGATGACCCCGCAAGGCGAGATGTTGGGGTTCTCAGAACACTTGTTTGGATTTGGTGGATGGCATGAGTTTGGACGTTAAAAAATAAAAAATGATATTATTTTTAGGAAAATCCTTCTCTGAACATGCTTTAACCAGCAGTAATGCAAGTATTGTGGATAGATATCAAGTTGTCAGGCTGTATTTAGACCATTCAATACTCCCAGAGCTTCCATGGGCTTCGACAGTCCCTCGATCGATCATTGCAGTCTTATTTCACCGTAACTTAACACACTCTGTGCCATGTATGGGTGCCAGAACTGAAAGTCTAGATCAGCCCCTGAAGCTTGAAAATAAGGTACAGTACATTAACCCTCTCACCTCCATTGATGGAGGCTACGGTACATACTGTGACTTTTTTACCCATGATATCTCCATGATATGAAGAGGGACATTTCGCTCTGATTTGCAGGGGGTTTATTAAAAATATTTTCAGACTTGGACTCAAAAACATATTACATTTATTAATACCTCCATCCCCTGACTCTTTCTTTCTTGTCTAAAAAAAAAACAATGCATATTATGAAAAAAAATGTTTATCATTTGGTATATTTCGAATATTAGGCTCATAATAAAAATTGTTCGTTAATCAGATTTCATTATTATTATAAAATAATATAATATATTGGCCACAATAATTAAGGAGAGGGGTGAGGCTGAGACACTTCGCTGTAATAAAATTATATTTGCAGATTTAAGAATGCTGTCGCATACAGATTTTTATGTGTCGAGGGTGACAAATGCTTTCAGGTCATTCTAACAATTATGAGCAAGGCCTGAATGGGGAGTAGCATTATGTTCTTTTATGCTGTAGACAGAGGTCTCCTGTGCATTATTTCGTCCTCTTGTATATATACTCATTGAGGATAAGATAATGTGTATTCTCCAGCTTATAGTTCTCTTGTCACAATGCCTCCCCCCCCCCCCGTCCGTCCGTCCGTCTGTCTGTAGACACAATTTTTTCCGGAACACCCCTCCTAAGATTTTGCTCCTATTTTAATGTAACTTTACATATGTGCATGTCCTATTTACAAAGCGAAATTATAATTTTTGACATATTTATGACGTTTTGAACTTTATAGGGCTTTGCCATTTTCAGGATCACACAATTTTGTCCGGACTACTCCTAAGATTTTGCTTCTATTATAATGAATCTTTTACAATATGTAACTTTGTTACCACTGGTTTGTTGTGCATGTCCTATTTACAAGGCGAAATTATAATTTTTGACACATGACGTTTTGAACTTTATAGGGTTTTGCCATTTTCAGGATCTATTCCCATGTAGAAACAAGTTTCTAGTGTAATCAACTACTCCTACTATTTTTAAGGTTCTGAAACTTTGTAGACATGTTTGAAGATTTGCATCACCTATTCGTGACATGAAATACTAATTTTTGTCAAAATTACCCAGACTTGGACTTTGACGATTTTCTGCATATATTCCAATATATAGAGCATGTTCTTGTGTAATTAACCAGTCACACAGTTATTACTGGATGTTTCTGAAACTTTGTACAGTAAGGTTCAATGTTTTATGTTTATTTAATGTTTAATATGGTTTGAAGATGTGCATCTCTTATTATGACCTGAAATATTTGGTCAAAATTACCAGGCCTTCAAATTAATTTCTTCAAATATTCATGTAATGAGTGCTGATAACCTGATCAGCAAGCAGTATTTCACATTATAATATTTCATCATTATACCCCGCCCTGCAATAAAGCTGGGGGAGGATTGGTTTGTCCATCCTGTAGATTAAATTTTTGTCCGCACTAATACTCCTATAATTTTGCTTCTATTTTAATACATTTACCATGCGATTCACACATTTGTTACAGAGTTCTGGCCCTTCCTATCCTTGGGTTTTATTGATACCGTATTGAAATATTACTCAGAATGGTAGACTTGTGTCTTGCGGGGCGGGTGGTATCTCAGTTATCCCTTAGGATAACAGTTACATCTAGTTTGATGTTTCGTTACTCTTTCATGCCTTTAGCTGACTGGATCTCAGTATATCGGTGCCAATAAAGAATTGAATTGTATTGTATAACACAAAAGTCTTATTTAGATATGATACATCTCTTAATGACCTAGCCAAGTGTCAATTAGGGCTCTCGTATCATTGCAGTTTCCCAACGGTGGAGCAAGCCCAAACAGCCATTGATAAGCGACTGGGCATGGTCCTTGGGATCATCTTGTACGCTAACAGCCCGAGGAAGTTCAACTTCATCCAGTCTTGTTTGGGGACAAAACTCTGGCAAGAAGAGACGAGTCAATCCAGCATTGACTGGCTCCATCAGGCTGGAATCACGCCTACTGCCTACACTGTCAGAATACGTACACAGAAGTTGAACAGTGCGCCAACAATGCTTGTACAAGGAGAACCCAGTGCTGATGATAAAGAGGTACAAATTTCTACCTATTTTCGCATGACTATCACCGACCCATTCTCGGGGCCCCAGATTATCATGCCTGGGATATTATATGAAGTTCAGTCAGTTCAGACAAAACTAAAAAAAAACTAACAAACTTCTAGATACATGTACATGTATACATTGTATCTTCAGTTCTAAATCATGGTATTATTAGTCCCCTAATAATTTAATAACAAGAAGTGAAATTTTCCAGTAAAAAATCAGGGGGTGATCAAATTTATTAGAAAAGGACAGAGCTGCCAAGCTCTAGTGAAGAATTTTTTTTAGTTTTCCGAGTGCAGCGATTTTTGGCCGGGGATCTGGGGCCAGCCTACCTAGAGCCTCAGCCGCTAGATGTTCTCAGACACTCTAAAATGCATCAGATGTATTTCCAGACAATAAATTTCCATATGAGATTATGTCAATTTTTATAGGAAAATTGTCAAATATGTTATTTTACATTCCTTCTCATCAAAAAATGAGTCACAATATTGATAAATGAACTTTTGAGAAGATATTCTATGAATTCCGTGAGATTTCTAAAATCTTCCATATTTCTTGAAACTCGCAGAAATTCTGTGAGACTTGGTAGGTCTGAAAGGAAGTTGACAAGATGGTCCAAAATCTGATCATACATGTATGTGTAGTATATTCTGATGATTTTAGAGAGTGATCAAAATTATTAGAATGACTGGATTTTTCACACACTTTGGGGTGATTGAATTCTAATAGGGTGATTGAATTGGTAGAGGAATAACTGTAATTGTCCTGATTGTGCGTGTGCGTAACTTTCCCAAATGATGTAAACTTGTCTCTCACTATAACGCAAATGTTGGGGACAAAATATTGACAGCACTATAGACGAGTCACACTGTAGCGAGTCTTCATAACAACAGCATACATATGCAAATATATATTTGGGGACACAACAGTGACCAAGCTCCTCAGAGAGCTTGTCGTAAGAGGCAACTAACTGAGGCACCCGTGGTGTTCCCAGGTGTAAAAACAAACAGGACCCCCACTCGTGTGGTTCCCGGAAGTGAAAAGGAATAGGACCCGGGTGTGAAAAGGTATAGGACCCAATGTCATGATATGACTGAAATATAGTTGAAAGCGACGTTAAATCATATTCCCTCGGTCACTTACCCCCATGCTATACTGAAACTCGCTTTGTAATAAATCATGAGGGACAAGTGTACATGTACCTGGACAGCATGATACCGTAGTAAAAAATTGTCTGTTCTGATTGAATGTCACCATGGTATGTTTCTGATTTCAGCCCCAACAATCAGGACACAACTTGATCTTGGCTAATCCTGAGGTGGGCATGGTGGCTGAACAGGCTAGCTCAGCTGCTGTTAGCCAAACTACATTTGAGGATCGTGAGCCCAACTCGGAATATCAGGTTCAGTAATTTTCAACATTTGAAAATCGCTCCAACAGGGCAAATGCTCCATGATTCGATCGAAATACATGTATTGGGCTGATCCAATTTATAAGAATGGAAAGCTGACGAAATAATATGAAAACCGTAAACGTGGCATTAACAATGTAATTTCCCCAACAATTATTTGATTGACAATTCAAAATTCAAAGCAAAATATTTGCATCTCGAGTGATTGATCAGTATGTATAATTCCCATCTCGTGTATCTTATCCGGGCTTGTTTGAAATGAGAAATATCCCCAGAATAGACCTTGTAACATTATTTAATACTGTACATGTATTTTCTTTCATTCCGAAGCCGACTTCAAGTGATAGTGGGGCTTCTCTAACACCTGTACAAGAAGAAGGGGTAAGTTTGGTAACACTCAATGCCCTAAGAAGGGAAGGAATGCTATAGACATGACATGGGACATTTTGAGAGCATATTTTCCGTGCACCCACTGATGCGAAAACAGGGAAGAAAGATATTTTGAAGTGAACTTATATTTTCATAATCCCAGTGATTTTTCCAAAATTTAGAAAAATGGGGCATTTGGTGCATATTGACAGAATGGTTTTTACTTTGTAGGCTTAGAGTGGTCTATAAATGTATAGAAAGATAATTTAAGTGATACTATTAAAGATGTAATCAGCCTCAAATCTGGGCTGAAATCGATGTCTCTCAAACTCAGCGAAAGTGACATATGTTACAACAGGTACAATATGAAACACATTTGACCACAAAAAACTAAACTTGTTTCTACCATTCACGAGAAAATAGGAGTTTATCTTTAAAAATAAACAGCATGGCATGCCGTTTATTTTTCTACGGCCGTGTCAACAAGCGTATACACGTATGGTGCATTCTACTAACGTATGCTATGCGACATCGCCGAACCGTAGGCACGAGCCATGACGTTATCCCATGGCTGCAGCTGTGCATGCATTCAAATCGTGAGCGTCGCTACGTCACTCATACGTCATGCAGTGACGTCATTTTCCTATCCGCGTACAACACACACTCAATGGCGAGACAGAAAAGCTGCCGAAGCGGGCAGAGCTACAAATTTCTCTGACAAGATATTCTTGCATTCGTTGTATATGACGATCCCACTATCATCAAATGTAATACATATGATGCTTTGGTGATCTTCCCTGCTGAAAAAACGCACAGGAGAGAGTATACAAAATCCATCCATTTTCCTGCATATAATCTAGGATCCAGTATACGGGCTGGAATACTGTAAGCTCCTCATCCTCGTCATATATATTACTCCGGGTTAATTAAACACAACTCTGAATAAACCAACAATGTCAGGATATGGCCGATATAGTTGCAATTTATTAGAAACCACAGAGAATAGCATATGCTGTTATTATGCATGTAAATGAGGATGGCGTGGCTCAAACTCAAGTCTGGTGGGAGATAGCTGAATGGTCATGGTCAATGTACGATATAATATACGAAGCACTTCCATTGTAAACCTCCAATGCCATGGTAATCCATCTGTGTGTATAGCATCACTTTGTATAGGCTGGGACTATCCATATACACTCCAGTGTAACCCTCCATTGCCCGGGTATAAATCCAGCTGTATGTATATCTCCTAATATAGGCTGGGGCCACCTATACATGATCCAGTGTAAATCCCTTGTCGTATGCACTTCCATTCCTGGTAGCATCTGCCACTGCCGGCAGGCATACAGATACTTGTTGTGGACTACATCTTCAGCTAGTAAACGTCAGCCACCGGCTGAACTGTGTGTGTGTCAAACTTGACGTCTGCGCTTCTATTTATAACCATCGAAGTTGTACCACGTGACGTAACTGACCAATGACCATGGCGTATTCTCTCCAGACCTGATTCAGACCGGCACTACATAATCACAAAATATCTAATTTACTCTAATTATTCCGATGCGGTCAGGTTTGATCATTTGGATCTGGTGCTCCTTTATATCAAAGTTCTTAGTTCTGCATTCGGATCAAAACGTACAACTACAGATAAAATGTCATTCACGGAAATACATTCCAGACCGCCAATCGCCAATGTGTTGTAGGAATACAGAACTGTCACAGTGATAGTCCGGCCGCTGCTTCAATAATGAATTTCTCCTCTTTTAGGCTTCGTAGCAATAAACAGTAATTGTTAATAAATTCTCTGGTAATTAAAGTTAATAAAACAGTCAATTCACATACGTTTGGCACTTGGTAATCCAAATACGAGAGTGGAATGTACTGCCTTCACTCGAGTCACGCACTGACTCGACATGGAGCCTCATCACAGAGATCGTCCGGGCCTCCGGTGTACGAAATAGTTCACACTCTTTACGACCAGTTCAAAGTCTATATGCCACAATATCACATCAAATAAACTATATCTATGCCAATTACATGAGAACAAGTAATTATTTACAGTGAAATAACAAGAATACTTCAGATTCAAGCAGAACTACAATATAGGTCACGTGACCTTCACTTCGCAAAAATGTAAACAACATGGCGTTAGAAGAATGTACAGCGGGAAACATGACATGTTCTCTGTCAGATTAAATATACTATCACTTTCATTTTGGGTGGCATAACAAAATAAGCTTGTAGAAACACACATTAAGTATCTAGGGGTGATGGTGTGACATTGTCAACGATATGCGGGAGCTGTTGGTGAGTCAATAAACACGTAATTTGTCAGAATGTCAGTTCATAGCACATAATAAGTAAACACGTTCCAGGTCTGAAATAAATGCTTTGAAAGTTAAATCTGACCCCCTATGGCCCTTACACACTCCCCTTCTTAAAAATTCAAATTCTCCTGAATTTATGCAGTAAAATCCCAAGGTTGAATATCTCTGCACAGGTAAGTCCTGACTCCAGTTTCCATCATAAAATCCAGTTTGAAATATGACACCTGCAGGTACAGATATCATTTCTTCTTTTCAGATTTCCAAGTGGGACGGTATATTCTGCTTGTCCCACTTTGTCGTTGGGGCACACAGTCGGTAGGACTGTCCCAAACTTCCTAGTTGATGGCATACCTCTTCCGGTACCTATATCATGGCTGCTACATGTAACATCTTAAATTCACAAGCCTACGCAGAACACTTTCCAATGGCTGTACCTTATACCATCAGTTCACAAATGGCATTATTATATTCCAGAAATTCACCACACAAGGACTTGTCAGCCTGGCTATCACGGACGAAGCACAATACAACCATCTACTCGTAGTTCTCAGTTATCCGTGGACCCGACACCATATATATATGCTCTTGCTCTGTCTCCCATTAAGTCAGCCGACTGGGGTGATCAGTTCCGCCCCGACTCCAATCTGGCCTTAGTGCGCTCTGCACCATTCCAGTCATTGAGACTCTGCATCTGCATCCTTAATTGTCCCCTCCACCAGGATCTAAACATTAACTACAGCAGGACACATTGCTTCCGCTGTCCGTGGCAGTCTACTGAGCTCCTTCTCAATATGACACCCATCCTGCCAATCAGAACTCCAAATTCACCTGCAGGTACATGTATATGCCATTGGCATCATCTTTTGAGGCCAAAACTTCCAAGTGTTCAATCGCTTCGACTGCTTAAAATCATTTTGCTGTCATCGAAACATCAACATTGCATTTGCACTGATACACACATAATAAGATACGGTACACATTATATATCACCAATTTGTTGCTTCCTGAATCCCGATCATCCAGAATTCACAGAGGATAGGTCTCCTTCCTGGATCTTGATCTGTGCTCCGAAGTCATCACCAAGATGGATCCCCCAGACAATATGAGATTCAGTGTTGTTAGCTCTGTGATCCACCACCCTTCCTTATCGGTCCACATTCCCAACTCGGCACAATCCAGGAAAATATTTAATCAGGCCAGTAACAATTTCCACGATTTAATCAGGCCAGTAACAATTTCCACGTGTTTCAAGTTTAATTCCCAGATTAGAGATGAATGATAAATTCTGTGTCTCCATGTCCAAATCCAAGACAGCTCTGTAATTCTCGCCATGGGGTGCCGATTCCCATGGTTATGCAGTAATCCCAGTACTGGTAATGTGTGATATTCCATGTACCAGTATTCTTGAAGTTGAATGATCCTCTGTAACAGCTCAGATGATCCTAAATTTAGATGAAGCTTCAGATTTCATGTTTTCAGAAATATTCCATTCACAAGTTTGGAAACAAATGGTAAATCCTGTGTCTCTCCATATCCAAAATCTTTTCAAGGTATACGACTGTCGCCATAAGCTTCTGATTTCATCCCTGCTGGTAATGTGTATATTCCATGTACCAGCCTTCTTGTATGAATCTCTTCAGATGTTGATCCTAGTCCAGATGAATCCCCCAATTCTGTGCTATCAGGAATGTTCCATTTTATTCCAATTCCTGGGTCCAGTTTATCTGCCATTTCAAAATAAAATTCCAAATTTTTGTTTCGGTCCAGACCACCAGACTGAGCCTGAGGTTCGTATCCTGGATGCTAGTTAGAACTGTAGCATCCCACTTCTTGACACCAGTGTAAGCTCCTCATCCTCGTCATATATATTACTCCGGGTTAATTAAACACAACTCTGAATAAACCAACAATGTCAGGATATGGCCGATATAGTTGCAATTTATTAGAAACCACAGAGAATAGCATATGCTGTTATTATGCATGTAAATGAGGATGGCGTGGCTCAAACTCAAGTCTGGTGGGAGATAGCTGAATGGTCATGGTCAATGTACGATATAATATACGAAGCACTTCCATTGTAAACCTCCAATGCCATGGTAATCCATCTGTGTGTATAGCATCACTTTGTATAGGCTGGGACTATCCATATACACTCCAGTGTAACCCTCCATTGCCCGGGTATAAATCCAGCTGTATGTATATCTCCTAATATAGGCTGGGGCCACCTATACATGATCCAGTGTAAATCCCTTGTCGTATGCACTTCCATTCCTGGTAGCATCTGCCACTGCCGGCAGGCATACAGATACTTGTTGTGGACTACATCTTCAGCTAGTAAACGTCAGCCACCGGCTGAACTGTGTGTGTGTCAAACTTGACGTCTGCGCTTCTATTTATAACCATCGAAGTTGTACCACGTGACGTAACTGACCAATGACCATGGCGTATTCTCTCCAGACCTGATTCAGACCGGCACTACATAATCACAAAATATCTAATTTACTCTAATTATTCCGATGCGGTCAGGTTTGATCATTTGGATCTGGTGCTCCTTTATATCAAAGTTCTTAGTTCTGCATTCGGATCAAAACGTACAACTACAGATAAAATGTCATTCACGGAAATACATTCCAGACCGCCAATCGCCAATGTGTTGTAGGAATACAGAACTGTCACAGTGATAGTCCGGCCGCTGCTTCAATAATGAATTTCTCCTCTTTTAGGCTTCGTAGCAATAAACAGTAATTGTTAATAAATTCTCTGGTAATTAAAGTTAATAAAACAGTCAATTCACATACGTTTGGCACTTGGTAATCCAAATACGAGAGTGGAATGTACTGCCTTCACTCGAGTCACGCACTGACTCGACATGGAGCCTCATCACAGAGATCGTCCGGGCCTCCGGTGTACGAAATAGTTCACACTCTTTACGACCAGTTCAAAGTCTATATGCCACAATATCACATCAAATAAACTATATCTATGCCAATTACATGAGAACAAGTAATTATTTACAGTGAAATAACAAGAATACTTCAGATTCAAGCAGAACTACAATATAGGTCACGTGACCTTCACTTCGCAAAAATGTAAACAACATGGCGTTAGAAGAATGTACAGCGGGAAACATGACATGTTCTCTGTCAGATTAAATATACTATCACTTTCATTTTGGGTGGCATAACAAAATAAGCTTGTAGAAACACACATTAAGTATCTAGGGGTGATGGTGTGACATTGTCAACGATATGCGGAGCTGTTGGTGAGGAGTCCAATAAACGACGTAATTTGTCAGAATGTCAGTTCTTAGCACATAAGCCAAAAAATAAACACGTTCAGATCTAAATAAATGCTTTGAAAGTTAAATCTGACCCCCTATGGCCCTTACAATACTAAATCCTAGCTTTTTTGTACCTTAAAAACTTACTGACTTCCAGATGAACATATATAGTAGTTGTTAGATGCCGTTGTTAGATGTAGAATTCAATCCACGACTAACGTTTTGGACGACATGCACCAGACCCCTACCAGAATTTTTTTTGTCCCCCGCTACTTAGTAGGGGGGGATATTAGAAACACCGGTGTCCGTAATTCCGTAATTCCGAAATTCCGTAAGATTTTCTTGTCCGGACAATAACTCGTGAACGATTTAACCGATCAACTTCAAACTTGGGGTGTGCCTTGACATTGGCGAGAGGACAGTTGGGATTGTTTTTCAGCAATGTGTGTAATCCAATATGGCCGCCATCAGCCATTTTGGATTATAAGCAGTTGGATCTTAGATTTTCTTGTCCGGACAATAACTCGTGAACGATTTAACCGATCAACTTCAAACTTGGGGTGTGCCTTGACATTGTTGAGAGGACGGTTGGGATTGTTTTTCAGCAATGTGCGTAATCTAATATGGCCGCCGTCAGCCATATTGGATTATAAGCAGTTGGATCTTAGATTTTCTTGTCCGGACAATAACTCGTGAACGATTCAACCGATCAAACTCAAACTTGGGGTGTGCCTTGACATTGGTGAGAAGACAATTGGGATTGTTTTTCAGCAATGTGCGTAATCTGATATGGCCACCGTCAGCCATATTGGATTATAAGCAGTTGGATCTTAGATTTTCTTGTCCGGACAATAACTCGTGAACGATTTAACCGATCAACTTCAAACTTGGGGTGTGCCTTGACGTTGGTGAGAGGACGGGTGGGAGTGTTTTTCAGCAATGTGCGTAATCTAATATGGCCGTCGTCAGCCATATTGGATTATAAGCAGTTGGATCTTGTCCGGACAATAACTCAGGAACGTTCAACCGATCTACTTCATATGTGGGGAGTGCCTTGACATTGTTGAGAGGAGGATTAGGATTGTTTTTCAAGGACGTGCTTAATCTAATACGGCCACCATCAGCCATACTGGATTTCATTGGATTTTAAGCAGTTTGATCTTGTCCGGACAATAACTGGACTACGATTCAACTGATCTATACTTCCAAACTTGGGGAGTGCCTTGACATCGGTGAGAGGACGGTTGGGATTTTTTTTCAGCAATGTGCATAATCCAATATAGCCGCCGTCAGCCATATTGGATTATAAGCAGTGAGTTGGATCTTAGATTTTCTTGTCCGGACAATAACTTGTGAACGATTTAATCGATCAACTTCAAATTTGGGGTGTGCCTTGACATTGGTGAGAGGACGGTTGGGATTGTTTTTCAGCAATGTGCGTAATTTATTATGGCCACCGTCAGCCATATTGGATCTTGTCTGGACAATAAAGAACGATTCAACCGATCTACTTCACACTTGGGGAGTGCCTTGACATTGTTGAGAGGAGGATTAGGATTGTTTTTCAAGGACGTGCTTAATCCAATATGACCACCATCAGCCATACTGGATTTCATTGGATTTTAAGCAGTTTGATCTTGTCCGGTCAATAACTGGACTACGATTCAACTGATCTATACTTCCAAACTTGGGGAGTGCCTTGACATCGGTGAGAGGACGGTTGGGATTTTTTTTCAGCAATGTGCATAATCCAATATGGCCGCCGTCAGCCATATTGGATTATAAGCAGTGAGTTGGATCTTAGATTTTCTTGTCCGGACAATAACTTGTGAACGATTTAATTGATCAACTTCAAATTTGGGGTGTGCCTTGACATTGGTGAGAGGACGGTTGGGATTGTTTTTCAGCAATGTGCGTAATCTAATATGGCCGCCGTCAGCCATATTGGATTGTAAGCAGTTGAATCTTGTCTGGACAATAACTCGAGAACGATTCAACCGATCTACTTCATACTTGGGGAGTGCCTTGACATTGTTGAGAGGAGGATTAGGATTGTTTTTCAAGGACGTGCTTAATCCAATATGACCACCATCAGCCATACTGGATTTCATTGGATTTTAAGCAGTTTGATTTTGTCCGGACAATAGCTGGAGTACGATTCAGCTGATCTACTTCAAACTTGGGGAGTCCCTTGACCTTGGTGAGAGGACAGTTGTCATGTATTATGTTTTATGGATGTGCATAATCCACTATGGGTGCCATCCACTGTATTAGATTATGTTAAGCTCATCAGCGATATCTCCATTTTCAAATCATACTCTTCATCAATGATATGAGATATCATCGACCAAAAAAAATCGACCATAGAGGTCCAAGGCCCCCGCAGCAGCAGCGCCAGTTATGGTGGATGTAATCCACCATAACTGGTGCTGCTAGCGGGGGACATGGACCTCTATGGTCGATTTTTAATTCTGGATTCAAGATGGTGCGCTCTGGTCTAAGTTTCTATTTCAAGGACTGATAGAGACGTCCCTGTAAAATTTTTGAATTCTGCAATGCAAAATGACACATGCTGGTGCATTAATATTCTGATAGCATATTTCGACATACAGTGGTATGTCATGTCTGCCTTTTATGAAATTATGCCTTCATGAGACAGTACTCTAAAGTCTTCCGCAGAAATCTATTAGTGAAAAGTTGGTGACATAATAACATGCTGGCTCTCATTCTGGGACAACCATGACAACATAAGCTTTCTCTCGGAGCCCAGCGACTAATTGTCCCCCGCTACGTAGTAGGGGGGGGACTTAGAAACACCGGTGTCCGTGATCCCGTGATTCCGTAATTCCGTAAGATTTTCTTGTCCGGACAATAACTCATGAACGATTTAACCGATCAACTTCAAACTTGGGATGTGCCTTGACATTGGCGAGAGGACGGTTGGGATTGTTTTTCATCAATGTGCGTAATCCAATATGGCCGCCGTCAGCCATTTTGGATTATAAGCAGTACGATCTTAGATTTTCTTGTCCGGACAATAACTCGTGAACGATTTAACCGATCAACTTCAAACTTGGTGTGGGCCTTGACATTGGTGAGAGGACGGTTGGGATTGTTTTTCAGCAATGTGCGTAATCAAATATGGCCGCCGTCAGCCATTTTGGATTATAAGCAGTTCGATCTTAGATTTTCTTGTCCGGACAATAAATCGTGAACGATTTAACCGATCAACTTCAAACTTGGGGTGTGCCTAGACATTGGTGAGAGGATGGTTGGTATTGTTTTTCAGCAATGTGCGTAATCAAATATGGCCGCCGTCAGCCATTTTGGATTATAAGCAGTTCGATCTTAGATTTTCTTGTCCGGACAATAACTCGTGAGCGATTTAACTGATCAACTTCAAACTTGAGGTGTGCCTTGACATTGGTGAGAGGACGGTTGGGATTGTTTTTCAGCAATGTGCGTAATCAAATATGGCCGCCGTCAGCCATTTTGGATTATAAGCAGTTTGATCTTAGATTTTCTTGTCCGGACAATAACTCGTGAACGATTTAACCGATCAACTTCAAACTTGGGGTATGCCTTGACATTGGTGAGAGGACGGTTGGGATTGTTTTTCAGCAATGTGCATAATCTAATATGGCCACCATCAGCCATATTGGATTATAAGCAATTGGATCTTAGATTTTCTTGTCCGGACAATAACTCATGAACGATTTAACCGATCAACTTCAAACTTTGTGTGTGCCTTGACATTGGTGAGAGGACGGTTGTGATTGTTTTTCAGCAATGTAGCAATGTGCGTAATCTAATATGGCCGCCGTCAGCCATATTGGATTATAAGCAGTTGGATCTTGTCCGGACAACAACTCGAGAACGATTCAACTGATCTACTTCATATGTGGGGAGTACCTTGACATTGTTGAGAGGAGGATTAGGATTGTTTTTCAAGGACGTGCTTGATCCAATATGGCCACCATCAGCCATACTGGATTTCATTGGATTGTAAGCAGTTTTATCTTGTCCGGACAATAGCTGGAGCATTACGATTCAACTGATCTACTTCAAACTTGCATGGGGAGTCCCTTGACCTTAGTGAGAGGACAGTCATGTATTATGTTTTATGGATGTGCATAATCCAATATGGGTGCCATCTGCTGTATTAGATTTATGTTAAGCTCATCAGCGATATCTCCATTTTCAAATCATACTGTTATCAATGATATGAGATATCATCGACTCCAAAAAATCGACCATAGAGGTCCATGGCCCCCGCAGCAGCAGCGCCAGTTATGGTGGATGTAATCCACCATAACTGGTGCTGCTAGCGGGGGACATGGACCTCTATGGTCGATTTTTTAAATTAGTTGTAGACAAGGCGACTATTCGGGGGTACCACCCACTTGTGGTCAGGAAACATTCTGAGCTGCCTTGTGCCATGAATACCAGCTACATATTTCAGATTTGAGTAGGCTTGGTGTCACGGGGAATCTGCTCCCAATTCCCAAAGTTTTACAATTGTTCATGTATGAATTGATATTCATCATCTAACATATCTATAAATATCCTTTTATATGTAAGTATATTGTGTATATCCCATTAGTGGTTGTCTCTGCATAAATGTGATTCATGCTAATCTATTTTTTTTACCAGAGATTTCGCTGTAATATGTGCCCAATAGCATTCAATCGTAAAGCAGGACTGCGGAAGCACAAGTTGGTACATCAATCAGCTCGACCTTACATGTGTAAAGTCTGTGGGAGGGCCTTCAAAATTTTAGGTTTGATCAACAATCACCGATGTCGACCTCGATCACAGGTAATGTACTTTTTTCTGGAACAGCCCTGGGAGTAAACCCTTTGATCATCATGGATCTGTCTGGAAATGATGCCATATGTATATACTGTTTCCCGATAATGTATATATATTAGTCCACATGCCACCGTGTGTAATTACTGTGGGCGTGATTTCAACAAGCTAGCCCCGCTGATTTGCTAACAAATGTAGTTTCAGATTCGCATGGGATTTATATAGAGTGGAATTCAGATATAATATTCTGTGATATTATATCTGAGTTTACTGAGATTGTGGCAGTGCTATACTGAAACTTCACTGAACTGAAAATAATTCAGCTGATTAAAAACAAAACTTTCAACAGAATTCTTTAGAAACTTTCTCCATTTTCGAATAATTATTGAACTTTTTCCTCCCTTATCTCGAAAGTACAATTTGTGTCATGATACCAACATAATGTGGACTGTAGGACTGTCAGTCAAGTTGAGTACTGACAGACAGTATGTGGCAGCGAGCCGGCTCCCCTCCATTGATTGATCTGCTGTGCCATTTTGAATCAAGACAAGCTTTCTCTTTGATTCGTTATTGATGGGATGCAAGGTCTTTTCTCATGACAGTGTTTTACAGTGTCTCAGTTGACCCGTGATGTAAGCATGGTCTCGTTTTCGAACTGAGAAAATGCTGACAAACTCGGCGGCTGGATTACCCAGTGATTGGTCCATTGTCAGGCTGGTCCAATACTGTAGGCTAAACATAATGTTGCCACAAGTAGTGCCACTAGGTATCTCTAATTTGAAAAAGGGGGAGGGGGTGCATGTATGTGACTTGACCTTTATGTCAGAGTAGCGGCAGTGGTTTCTTATAACCCACAGGCATTTATAAACATATAAGTTACTGCTGTCAAATGATCTCTTAGATCCTCCGTGAGGTAGATCTTTGATTTCTGTTCTGACTAGTCACACTGCTCACTTTTATCGCTTGCCATGGTATATGTAAGTTTTCCCGCCATCCTGTCTGTGACTCGGTAGAACAAGAAGGAAGTTATTGGCGTGAGCATGCTCGTGATTGGCAGGGCGAGATCTGTGGTATATTGAATTCTTACTGAGTGAGTGAGGAATGCATAGTTTTAGCTTAGTAACATGAAATTTACTTGTAAAATTTTCAATTTTGGGAAAAAACATTTTTATACCCCCCGACACGTAGTGTAGGGGGCGTATACTGGTTTCAGCTTGTCCGTCCGTCCGTCCGTCCGTAACATTTCGTTTCCGGAGCATAACTTGACAACCGCTACTTGGATTCCTCTCAAATTTGGTATGCAGCTACCATACCATGAGACCTCGCTTGGGATTGCGTTTGGCGCATGTGCATCTGCAGGTGGCGCCACCTAGGGTCAAAAGTTTCTCATGTCAGTAACATTTCGTTTCCGGAGCATAACTTGACAACCGCTACTTGGATTCCTCTCAAATTTGGTATGCAACTGCCATACCATGAGACTTCGCTTGGGATTGCGTTTGGCGCATGTGCGTCTACAGGTGGCGCCACCTAGGGTCAAAAGTTTCTCATGTCAGTCCGTAACATTTCGTTTCCGGAGCATAACTTGACAACCACTACTTGGATTCCTCTCAAATTTGGTATGTAGCTACCTTACCATGAGACCTCGCTTGGGATTGCGTTTGGCGCATGTGCGTCTACAGGTGGCGCCACCTATGGTCAAAAGTTTCTCATGTCAGTCCGTAACATTTCGTTTCCGGATCATAACTTGACAACTGCTACTTGGATTCCTTTCAAATTTGGTATGCAGCTGCCATACCATGAGACCTCGCTTGGGATTGCGTTTGGCGCATGTGCGTCTACAGGTGGCGCCACCTAGGGTCAAAAGTTTCTCATGTCAGTCTGTAACATTTCATTTCTGGAGCATAACTCGACAACCGCTACTTGGATTCCTCTCAAATTTGGTATGTAGCTACCTTACCATGAGACCTCGCTTGGGATTGCGTTTGGCGCATGTGCATCTACAGGTGGCGCCACCTAGGGTCAAAACTTTCTCTTGTCGGTCCGTAACATTTTGTTTCCGGAGCGTAACTTGACAACAGCTAATTGCATTCCTCTCAGATTTGGTATGTAGCTACCTTACCATGAGACCTCGCTTGGGATTGCGTTTGGTGCATGTGCATCTACAGGTGGCGCCACCTATGGGCAGAATTTTCTCAGTTGGTCCGTAACATTCCATTTCTGGAGCATAACTTGACAACGGCTGATTAGATTCTTCTCAAAGTTTGTATGTAGCTGCCATACCATGAGACCTAGCTCGGAATGTCGCATATGCGTCTACGGGTAGTAAGTTTAATATTTCGCTTCCCATTTACTTCCTTTTCCTCTTCAATGTGGTTATCCAGATGACAGTAATTCGCCTATCTGTTGCAACGGCCCATTTCAAGTCTACACGGTTCTAGTGGTAACAACAGTTAGGTAAAACACTATATGCCTGCATAACCCCATTCTCAACAATCATTATTAACATCAATTTTCAGAACAATCCATTAAACTTATCTGAGTATCGTCACGACACATGCATAGACAATCCGTTAACCGCATTCCAACCAAGCGAGGTTTCATTGTCTACTAGTTACATACCGTGCCGCCACCCAACGTATTCTAAATGAACTTACCCGTAAACTACTATAACATGTATACTTATATTCCACTACAAATACCCGTCAATTTCTATCAAATGTGCATCGGGGGGTATCTTGTGAGCGTGCTTACTGATCATTTCCACCGCCACAATCCCATTTACATTTACAAACTTACTTGTGAAACGTATCTATGCTCTTACGGGGGGTATCTTGTAAACAGCCTTATTGATCATTTTGATCAAATGTGTGCATCCCTCAGACTATGCTCTAGTTGTTGAAGGTTTGATGCCTATTAGGATACTGGAACCTTCGTGCACAAATACATGCCCTGCCTAACTGGCTCTGTTTTTCCCTTTCCTTTCAAAGCCGAGTCCAATCAGCAACAGTGATACTGTTATACCCAAACAGGAAGAAGGTGTAAGTATATTTCTGTCCTTCAATCCAAGTTGGAAAATGTTGCACGTCAGCACCACAAACAGTTTAGCCAACACCATATGGTCACTATACTACAGCCCTTGCAAATAACCTCAGCAAATGACAAATGCTGACCTTAACTGATGCAAAGTGACTTCGCCACAGCATTCTTTGTTTGCCAAGGCACTCTAGAAATAAATTTTAATTACAACAAAGAAATAAAAACACATTTTATTTGAAAAGTTTTGCCTTGCTTACTTCTCTAAATCTGGAATAGTCTGGGGACAATGTAGATCATTGAGAGCTTCCTATTGTATGAAAGGCTGAGCCACTTTTTTAATCCGGGGGGGGGGGGATTCACATGTCATAGCTGACACGATTAGAATGCTGAGGTAAAATCCAATTTACTATCTCGTCTTACGAAGTAAAGGGGAGATACATGTATTATGAGGGGGGGGGGGAGAGGATATCGTCGTCGGTCGTTGTGCCCAGCCTGGAAATGTTTCTGGTTTAGCAAATTCAGAATAAATCTAGAAAAGTTAGAAAAAATATGAAAAAAAATATGGGGGGTGTGTATTCCACCTGGGTGTACTACTCCTGGGGTGCGCCAATGTTAAAATCCCTATATATATGATACAGTTTTGCGTTTAGCTGAAGTGCTCATGTACATCTGTACTTCAAAAGCTTGCTGCAGTTGTCAGCTGTCATTGGATGATTATGAAACTTGATACACATATTTCATATGATTAGAGGATGTCCCTGTGCTATTTAGGAGATGACATATTGAGTTGTGTTCAAATTTTGAGGGTTTTGTCTTAGTAATCTGCCAATGATAATGTACATACATGTACACCTGTACATGAAAAGTTTGCTGAAGCTGTCAGCTTTAATTGGATGAGTTTTAATTTGATTTGAGGATGTGCATGTGCTATTTAAGAAATATGACATTAAATATGAATTTTTGTACTTCGTACATTTCCATTGATAAGGTTTTTGTTGGGCAAAAATTTACATGTAGATCTGTGCATGGAAAGTTTGCTGAACCTGTCGTGGGATAATTATAAACTTGGTGGACATGTTTCATGTTTTCCTTGGTCAGACCTATCCAGCAGTAAGCCCAGTAAGGATGGATGTCTGTCCGTCCGTCCCCTTGCCTTGTCTGCAAGATATCTTGAGAACTACTGGATGGAATTTCACCAAACTTGGATGGAAGCTTCATTGGGATAGCCCCCTCATTTGATTAGGTTTTGGTGTATGTGCGTGCATTCATCCGTGTCCGGTGTCCGTCCGTCCATCCATCTACTTGTACATGTATATACAGGCCTTGTCTGCAAGATATCTTGAGAACTACTCGATGGAATTTCACCAAACTTGGATGGAAGCTTCAGTGGGATAGCCCTCTCATTTGATTAGGTTTTGGTGTGTGTGCGTGCATTCATCCGTGTCCGGTGTCTGTCCGTCCGTCCATTTACTTGTACATGTATATACAGGCCTTTTCTGCGAGATATCTGGAGAACTACTGGACGGAATTTCACCAAACTTGGATGGAAGCTTCATTGGGATAGCTCCCTCAGTTCATTAGTTTTTGGTGTGTGTGCATGCGTTCATCCGTGTCCGGTGTCCGTCCGTCTGTTCATCTACTTGTACATGTATATACAGGCCTTGTCTGCAAGATATCTGGAGAACTACTTGACGGAAGTTCACTAAACTTGGATGGAAGCTTTTATATTGGGATAGCCCCTTGTCTGATTAGGTTTTGGTGTGTGTGTCCGAGCGTTCATTCGTGTCCATCCGTCCATCCATCTACTCGTACATGTATATACAAGCCTTGTCTGCAAGATATCTGGAGAACAACCCCACGGAATTTCGACAAACTTTGGTGGAAGCTTCATTGCAATGATTAGGTTTCGGTATGCATGCATGCCTTCGTCTGGGTATGTTGTCTGTCTGCCTGTCCATCTACTTATACATGTATAGACATGCCTTGTCTGTAAGATATCTGAAGAACTACTAGACGGAATTTCCCCGAACTTGGATGGAAGCTTCATCGTGACTTGGAATCTTTATTGGAATGGCCTCCGCATCTTATTATGTTTTGGTGTGTGCGCGTGTTTGGTGTTCATCCGCCTGTCTACTTGTACATGTATAGACAAGCCTTGTCTGTAAAATATCTGAAGAAGTACTGGATGGAATTTCCCCGAACTTGGATGGCAGCTTTATCGTGATGGCCCCCTCATCTGGTTAGGTTTTGGTTTGTTTGCGTGCATCCATCTGTTTCTGATGTCCAGCTTTGTTACATATATGGACTATTCTTGTCTACAAGATATGTGGAGAACTACTCGATGAAATTACACCAAACTTGGATGAAAGCTTCATTGAAATGGCCTTATGATCTAACAGAATGATTTGGGGTAGCCGTGTTAGTCTTTGTAGTAGACAAATAAACAAAAGGTAGCACCTTTGAGACTAACTAGTTTATTTCAACATGAGCTTTCGTAGACACAAGCCTACTTCCTCCGTCTTATGATCTAATTAAGTTTCGGTGTGAGCTAGTACTTGCATGGGTCCATGCAAAATGTGCTGATCTGTCTGTCAAATTTTTTTCACTCCTTATCTTGGAAACTACTGAAGGCAGATGCATGAAACTTCTATACACTACAGCATGTATACTATAGGTGTGGCTCTTGTATGTGTTGCATCTTTCCTATAATGTGATCAGTTTTGAAATAGTTGATGCTTCACAATTACATGTATTTCAATTGGTTGGACGCTGTAGATGTCGGCAATCCACTCATTGCTATATAAATCCCAACTCCGCACTGGGTTACTGCAACAATGAAAATTGCCTCTTTGTGATTAATATTTTAAGATGCGCAGCTTTGTTTAGGATACTTATTGCTACATTCATTTTATAGCACTTTCCCTTAAATTATGTGCCCACTCAAGGCAAGGTGGGAGGTTGGCGGAGACGTATGTTTTTTCTTAAAAAAACAAACAGCATAGGCTTCATGCCGGAGCGGCAACTCAAGGGTCAAAGCAGAAACTCTAGTCTTACACTGGACTACCCTATGCAGCAGTAATCCCACAGCACAAACCTATCCATCCTACACGGGATCGACCTATCTGGCAGTAATCCCACATGAGACTGATGAGTGATGTTATTGTCTGTACCAGACAATCTATTCCAGACAATATAGTTTGTACCAAATCATCTATTCCAGATGTTATTGTTTGCTCTATATTTATGCTTTCAATACTGCTGTAGCTTCGACGGATGACCTTTAAGGCGAGATGTTGGGCTTCTCAGAATGCGTGTTTATTCTGCCTCAGCAATTTTTTGCCAGGTTACTTATTTGCCAGGGCCAAATGTACCATTTATTAGTTAAGATTAGGACATTGTACTTCAACATTATGGACCCATGGAACCTATGTGCCTGCACATCACAAACAGATCTGTTTCCATGTGCTTACCACAATGTTCTGCCCACGTCAAAACGGAATAACTATCACCATTCCCAGGGTTCTCATTAGTATCAGGACGTAAGAGGCTAGATTGTCTGTCTACTTGCACATTTGACCCACTCATACTCTGATCAATACAACATAAGCTAGCATAGGTGGTTAGTTTACATGAATCCAAAGTTTGCAAGTATTTGTGCGGACCTTCACATAGGCATCACTAGAGAGAACAAGGAAGAACATGTCTTTTCACTGACCCATGACTTCAGCTGTGGTTTGAATAAATTCTCTTTGCCTTTTCAATATATTGAACTGGGGATAACTGGCATAATTTATTTTCCCAGTATTCGAAGAAAGTTTCATTATGCTTAGAATTAGTTCAAAATTCTGTCCTGGGTTAATAGATAGGGCAAAGTGGATTTATTTGAACCGCAGCTGAGTAATGTCTCAGTGCCGAGACATGCATTGCTTATTTTTGTTCTCTCTAGTGGTGCCCAGCAGAGACCTGCACAAATGGTTTTAGTGCAAACTTTGGATTGAGTCTCTTACTTCTTAGTTTGGCCTGATACTGAACTACTTAATGAGAACCCTGCCCTTATCTGTCAGTGTGAAATTCATAACCTGAATTACTCAATGAGAACCATGCCCTCATCTCTCCGTGTGAAATCCATAACCTGAAGTACTTAATTAGAACCCTGCCCTTATCTCATTACCTGAAGTACTCGATGAGAACCCTGCCATTATCTGTCAGTGTGAAATCCATAACCTGAAGTACTTAATGAAAACCCTGCTCTCATCTGTCAGTGTAAAATCCATAACCTGGAGTACTTAATGAGAAGCTTGCCATTATCTGTCAGTGTGTAATACATAACCTGAAGTATTTAATGAGAACCCTGCCCTTATCTGTCAGTGTGTAATCCATAACCTGAAGTAGTTAATGAGCTCATCTGTCAGTGTGAAATCCATAACTTGAAGTACTTAATGAGAACCCTGCCCTCGTCTGTCAGTGTGAAATCCATAACCTGAAGTACTTAATGAGAGCCCTGCCCTCATCTGTCAGTGTGAAATCCATAACCTGAAGTACCTAATGAGAACCCTGCTCTCATCTGTCAGTGTAAAATCCATAACCTGGAGTACTTAATGAGAATCTTGCCATTATCTGTCAGTGTGTATACATAAGCTGAAGCATTTAATGAGAACCCTGCCCTTATCTGTCAGTGTGTAATCCATAACCTGAAGTACTTAATGAGAACCCTGTCCTCGTTTGGCAGTGTAAAATCCATACCCTGAAGTACTTAATGAGAACCCTGCGCTCATTTGTCAGTGTGAAATCCATAACCCGAAGTACTTAATGAGAACCCTGCCTTGTCTGTTGGTGTAAAATCCATAACCTGAAGTACTTGAGAATCCTGCCCTCGTCTGTCAGTGTAAAATCCATAACCTGAAGTACTTAATAAGAATCTTGCCCTTATCTGTCAGTGTGAAATCCATAACCCGAAGTACTTAATGAGAACCCTGCCTTGTCTGTCGGTGTAAAATCCATAACCTGAAGTACTTGAGAACCCTGCCCTCGTCTGTCAGTGTAAAATCCATAACCTGAAGTACTTAATAAAAATCTTGCCCTTATCTGTCAGTGTGAAATCCATAACCTGAAGTACTTAATGAGAACCCTGCCTCGTCTGTCAGTGTAAAATCCATAACCTGAAGTACTTGAAAACCCTGCCCTTGTCTACTTGAAGTACTTAACGAGAACCCTGCCCTCATCTGTCAGTGTAAAATCCATAACCTAAAGTACTTAATAAGAATCTTGCCCTTATCTGTCAGTGTGAAATCCATAACCTGAAGTACTAAATGAGAACCCTGGCCTTGTCTACCTGAAGTACTTAATGAGAACCCTGCCCTCATCTGTCAGTGTAAAATCCATGACCTGAAGTACTTAATGAGAACCCTGCCCTTATCTGTCAGTATGTAATCCATAACCTGAAGTACTTAATGAGAACCCTGCTCTTATCTGTCGGTGTGTAATCCATAACCCGGGATACCTAATGAGAACCCTGCCCTTATCTGTCAGTGTGTAATCCATAACCTGGAGTACTTAATGAGAACCCTGCCCATGATCTGTCAGTATGTAATCCATAACCTGAAGTACTTAATGAGAACCCTGCCCTTATCTGTCAGTATGTAATCCATAACCTGAAGAACTTAATGAGAACCCTGCCCTTATCTGTCAGTGTGAAATCCATAACCTGAAGTACTCCATGAGAACTTTTCGGCTAACAAGTTTGAAATCCATAGCCTTTCGTGGAACCTTTACGGTGAGACAACTGCCTGTAAATCTCCTGATCAGTTTGGTATGGGGAAAATGGTGAAAGACAGATTTCACTGTTGAAGTTTTGGTTAGGGCTTCCTAAAGGGTTTGAGATTTTTCACTGGTAAATAATGATGAAGTTTTGTCCATTTGAAGAGAGTGGAATATTGCGATATTCACCGGTTAGAACAGGTCTGCTTGTGATATGCTGCCTTAATTATAGTTTGGGTTCATAGCGGCTAGGAATAAGGCGATATGTATAACTTAAATAACTATACATCATGTACATGTACGGTAATTCCCCTAATAATTTGATCACAGGAAGTGCAACAAAAATGGCTTCTATCTGAAAATATTCTTCATGGCACCAGCTACGAGCTAAAGGTGTCAAATTTTGTCATTATATGGCTTTTCTTCAATTTGAATGAAGAATGGGAATGGTACTTTTCTCAGTGTTTGAAAAACAGAGTTGAAAAGTGAACTTCCTGTGATTGAATTATTGGGGGACTATTTGAAGAATTCAGTCACTCATGAAGAAATAGAAACAGTGCCGCTGACGTACAGTGGATTCTATAAATGTGTTCACACTCAACTCTAGTCTAGCAGAATTATTAATATATATATACATGTATATGTAGATAATAAACCACTTTACATCGCTTGCCCTCTGTTTAAGGAGAGCTAACTTTTGATGTCAGTGATATCAAAATGACTGCATGGAAGCTTCAACAGTTTTACAACTATTTACGAACCAAAGAAAATCACCTATGCCTCCCAGGTTAATTTGGAAGTGCCATGACATTGAACCCGCATTGTTATAACATTTGTATGCCCTAGTCTGGCTAGTTAATTCTTCAAATCCAGACATACCTCGATTTTGCAGCATCTTGTGTTTTTTAGATCCAATAAATGGAACTCTGAGTATTACACCCACCAATGTGATATTAGTTATCATGATTTGTCACCGAACCCTGTATCAATTCATACGCTCATTGGTCGATGGCTTGAAATAGCCATATCATGACAAACGGGTTTGAAATAATTCACACATGGGTTTGAAATAGTTTGTAACCTGTTGCCCTTGACTACCGATCAAAACGAGGCTGCGGAATTTGTCTGCTACAGATCACAAAAATTCTACAAACAAATCTATGCCTGGACTTTTTCAGCTTTCTTCCAATGATTATTGTCTTTCAATTCGAGAATATATGACTGATATAACAACGAATCCATTATTTGGTGACCAAATCATTATCAAGGTTTGAGTCAGGGTTGATTGGGTTTGTGACCTGCCTGGAAAATTTCAACCCTTCGCCATTTCACAGGCAGGTTACAAAACCCGATCAACCCTTCCTCAAACCTGGATAACTCATATTCTCATATCTGCAAAACTGATTACAAAGCGCGATCAGCAGATCTTACCCCACAGGTTGTATATGACATCATTAGGCATACTCGGTCACAACACCATCTAGCGACATAAAGTAGTCAATTTTTCTCAAAGTATCTGCGCTGGTATAGTCTTCCAATAAATTTGATCACTCAATTTTATTCCTGCATGAGAATTACACTTACTCTGACCGAATTTGAATTATTAGATAATGAATTTATGGTATATTACTATTCAGGCCTGATCAATTTGAATTATTAGATAATTAATTTATGGTATATTACTATTCAGGCCTGATCAATTTGAATTATTAGATAATGAATTTATGGTATATTACTATTCAGGCCTGATCAATTTGAATTATTAGATAATGAATTTATGGTATATTACTATTCAGGCCTGATCAATTTGAATTATTAGATAATGAATTTATGGTATATTACTATTCAGGCCTGATCAATTTGAATTATTAGATAATGAATTTATGGTATATTACTATTCAGGCCTGATCAATTTGAATTATTAGATAATGAATTTATGGTATATTACTATTCAGGCCTGATCAATTTGAATTATTAGATAATGAATTTATGGTATATTACTATTCAGGCCTGATCAATTTGAATTATTAGATAATGAATTTATGGTATATTACTATTCAGGCCTGATCAATTTGAATTATTAGATAATGAATTTATGGTATATTACTATTCAGGCCTGATCAATTTGAATTATTAGATAATGAATTTATGGTATATTACTATTCAGACCTGATCAATTTGAATTATTAGATAATGAATTTATGGTATATTACTATTCAGGCCTGATCAATTTGAATTATTAGATAATGAATTTATGGTATATTACTATTCAGGCCTGATCAATTTGAATTATTAGATAATGAATTTATCGTATATTACTATTCAGGCCTGATCAATTTGAATTATTAGATAATGAATTTATGGTATATTACTATTCAGGCCTGATCAGTTTGAATTATTAGATAATGAATTTATGGTATATTACTATTCAGGCCTGATCAATTTCTCTCCACATTGCAGGTAGAGCAAGGGGAACTGAAACGTTCAGACCGAAAATTCCGAGGTCTGAGGAAAACTCCCAATTTCAACCCAGGGCAGGATGAAATGGAAAAGATAACTGCATCTGAAACTGGTGAACTACATCAAGATGCTCCAGAAAATTCTTTGCCTGCTTCTCTATTTAGACCTCTTTTCATCCCAAGGACAACGTTTATGAAAAGCAAGGTAAATTGCAATCCTCTATATCTATGACATTTCCCCTCTGAACATTTCCCCACAGGACATATCCCCACCTAGGACATTCCTTTAGCAAGTCTACAGACATTTCCACACCTAGGATGATTTCCCCACCTAGGATTTTTTCCCACATGAACATTTCCCAACTAAGACATCATTCTAGTCTCCTATCGTTTGCTGTACCCAAATTTAATGTTTGAGTACCTTGATAGGAACAGGAACCTGTGGTTACATTTTGGACACAGCAGCATGACATTGATGACAGTTGGTGGCCAACCTACCCGTGGAAAATATGGAATTTTCTTCCATGTTGACAAATGAAGAAATTTCATCTGAAACTATTATCACAAAAATTGTCCTGAAACCTGGTGACGTAGGCCCCCTACATCCATGACAATAAAATCCCACTTGATACAATGCAGGCCCCCAACGTCCATGACAATTAAATGGCTGGTGGGGATCTTTGTACAATTCTATTAGCCTGTTACCTCCCTCATGTAACATGACATCAACTTATTAGCATGAGGTCCCTGGACTGGCGGAAGAGCAAGCTTTAATTTGGTGTATCAGGTTACATATAGGACTTCACGCCTTGCGGCACATCTTCTTTGCGTTGACAATTACAATTTAATTGGTTTCATGTTACATAAGCGATGTTAGATTTCTGGATAGTATTCACGTGTCATGCAGATGAATGAATACACGATTCGTAACGTGATTGAGAGAGATATAATGGTTGATATTTCATGTAGGAGCTATTGTCTGGGTCTTTGTGTCGTTGAAAAGGCACAGGTCTAGACACATTGTTGTCTCCAGACTTCACTTGGCTATTGTATCCCAGACTTGGCTATTGTATGCATTGTCTCGTGAGTCTTACATAAAGTATGAACTGATATATAATATATAGTATAGTATGATACTAAATGAGGGCTTCTGAATTGTGACAGTCAATAGTGGTCAAGAACCTTGACAACTCCCAGTGACAACTATACAAGTGTGGGTTCCTGAATATTCAATCCTTACAGAAAATAATCGTCGGAAACATTCACCGGTCCCAATAAAAGCTATACGAACGAGGGTTCCAGAATTGCCAATTGTGCCAGATGGCGAGAAATTTCTCATCGCTGTCATAGACCTGATCGACTCAGGCAGGTAAAAACTGAGACAGTGTAAGAAAATACAAGAATATTCTTCTATGACATCCATATGGCTTTTTTCATACCATTTTTTGAGTAAGAAAAAGGAACATTCTGCTACTTTTGAAAACCTAAGCAGACTGTAGACACAGTTCTTTGTCAGCTGTTCATATTACTGGTCCTATAAATTAGATTTATTATTTCAGACAATTTAAGAAAATCACTACCCATTGCAAACAGTATTCATGCATGCATGCTGCATGCCTTAGCTGTTGTAAATCTTCTGCAAGCAATAGACAAGGTACTGTGTCGATTGTCCGGGAAGCGTGCTACCCATTGAACTCTGATTTTAAGGACAATGAACATTCATATTCAGCGGCATGTTTTTTGCATGCACCACCTGAATGACTCGCAATGGCAAGATTATGTCTGTGTTACTAAAGTCAGTGCAGACGATCAAACTATATTGCTGGGTAGAAAACGTCAGGAAACTATTTTTCGCTGTGTAAGTTATGTATAATTGTTTTAATTTGAACTTCAGCTTTTAAAAGATGCAAGATTGAAAGTACATGCATGTACATGTATACCAGCTATAATTAATGGTTTAACATGTTCTGATTACAGGAATTACCTTGCCGTGACTGCAGTAAGCTTTATAGTGACAGGGGGGCATTGAATAGACACGAGAAAACAGTGCATTCTGCAGACCGACCGGCCATGTGCTATGTTTGTGAGAAGACCTTCAGCAGTGATATTGTGTTAAATAAACATCTACGCAAATCTCATCATGTGAAAGAATCACAGGTGAGTATATTGTCCTAAAATACACGTAGCCAATGTTCTCCTGTAATTTGGTTGAAATGTGTGAATTTCACCATCAAAAATTCTAATTTTCATGGCAATTTTCTATAAAATTTTTATTAAACTTTTCTCTTTTTATACGCCCGCCAAAAGCGGACATATTATGTGATGACGGTTTCCATCCGTATGTCCGGTTCTCGTGTCCAGTCTATATCTGGGACAGTTTCCTATCTACAGTTTCAATTTTTGGTGAGTGGATACCTTACGGGGAGACGATGTGTCGCCTACCAAAATGAAGGTCGAGGTCAAAGGGCACAGGCCCAAAAAACAGGAAATCACTGAAGTGTTCGTGTCCGGTCTATATCTGTGAACTTTTTTTATTCACAGTTGCAATTTTTTGTGAGTGGATATACTGGGTGGAGACGATTTGTCGCGTACCAGAATTGAGGTCGAGGTCAGAGGTCAAAGGTCACTTTTGCCTAAAATGAGGAAATCATTGATCGTTGACAGTTTTCTATCTACAGTTCAAATTTTTGGTGAGTGGATGCCCTAGGGGAGAACGATGTGTTGCATACTTAATGTAGGTCAAGGTCAGATGTCAAAGGTCAGTGTGACTGAAAAATCAGGAAATCATTAAAAATTTCTAATTTTGTGAGTGGATTCAAATAGGGAAAATGATGTGTCGCATACCAAAATGTAGGTCAAGGTCGAAGGTCAAAGGTCACTGTGCCCCCAAAATCAGGAAATTATTAGAAATAACATTTCTTTGTGTCAGTAGATATATTAGGGGGACACGATGTGTCACTCACTCAAAATGTAGGTCAAAGTCAAAGGTCAAGGTCACTGTGACCCCAAAATATCGTGAAATTGTTAAAAATCATGATTTTTTGAGTCCATTGAGAAATTACGGGTAGCTGTTTTGTCATGTACCAAAATTTAGTTCCAGGTCAAGTCAAGATCACTGTGACCCCAGAATCAAGGTCAAAGGTCAGTGTGACCTAAAAATTAGGAAATAATGCAGGAGTTGCACAATACAGGGTTCCGGCCTCGGCCGCTAGGATCGCCTTTGTTTTTATTTCCGTTTTATACCACTTCTATCGTCTGCTAGGCACAGCTGAGTAGGCTGGCCGGTCGTTTCGCTTGGACGCGTAGCGGGCGATAACTCTCCGTAATAACCACCGCCCAATCGCCAGGATCGCGGCGAACGACATTTCCAGTTTATCGAGAAAAGCAGCCGACATGGAAATAGATATGAAAATTGCAGCTACTGCGTGTTTGCTTTAAGGTATGTGGTTGATTTATATGATTTTAAGTTCAATACTTGATATAATCGATAGAAACCTGTCGTAGTTTATTCGATTGTGCCTCCATATTGTTAGCAATGGTGAAAGACAAATATGCCGAATATAAAACCGGCCCGCGGGATGATTGAAATAGCATAAACGTTTCCGTTCCGGGTCGTTTATATTTTGGAAATATTCAAGGAATTCCCGTAGGTAAGCAAACCCTATGTCGCAAGATATCATGCAGGTAGTTGTCATTTGAACTCCGCTAAAGTCAATAAATACCGCGACGTCGGCATTAGCGGACAATGGGTTTAAATGTGTATTCATGCCAGCATGCGTACAGCTGTTAGATCTCAGCGGGAATGGAGCTTTCTAAGCTGCCCTGAAAGACAAGCTCAGTGCCTAGCAGACGATAGAAGTGGTATAAAACGGAAATAAAAACAAAGGCGATCCTAGCGGCCGAGGCCGGAACCCTGTATTGTGCAACTCCCGCATTAAAAATTACTAATTTTTTGTAAGTGGATTCAATAGGGGGAAATGAAGTGTCGCATACCAAAAATTAGGTCAAGGTCAACTCCGGTCACTGTGACCCCAAAATCAGGAAATTATTAAAAATAACTTTTTTTTGTGTCAGCAGATACATTAGGGGGGCACGATGTGTCACATACCAAAATGTAGGTCAAGGTCAAAGGTCAAGGTCACTGTGACCCCAAAATCGTGAAAGCGTTAAAAATCATGATTTTTTGTGTCCCTTGGGAAATTATGGGGAGACGGTTTGTCATGTGCCAAAATTTAGGTCAAGGTCAATAGTCAAGGTCACTGTGACTCCGGAATCCAGAAATCTTTGAAAACTACTTTTTTTGTGTCAGTAGATACATTAGGGGGACATGATGTGTCACGTACAAAAATGTAGGTCAAGGCCGAATGTCAAGGTCACTGTGACCCCCAAAAGCATGAAATTCATAAAAATCATGATTTTTTTGAGGGAAGACGATGTGTCTTGTACCAATGACCCCAAAATCAGGAAATCATTGCAAGTCACATTTTCATATGCCTGTCGAAGACGAGGTCATGTAATGCGATGTTGGGTTCTGTCCATTATCCGTTAACAATTGTTGTCCATGTGATATCTCTAGTTTCAAGGTATGGATTGGTACCAAATTTTGAGTATACCTTACTCGCATGGCAGAGAGGAGCCATACATCAAGTTGTCAGAGGTCAAGGTCACAGTCCTCCAAACCTGAATGAAGTTTAGCTGACTATATGTGTTAGGTTGGAATATTCAGAGATCTTTACCCTACATGTGTATAGCATATGTCCTGTGGAGTTGCCTGCCATGTATGAAACAGCTACATTTAGTTAAACTGTTGTGAAATAAAAACCATACAATTACTAACTTAACGGAGAGATGGGTCCTTTATGACCTTCATACCTGTTTTAATATTAACTCAAGAACAAAGGTTCACTTCATCACTTTCTTCTTCCTTCATGAAAAATTTTCTCATCTGAGAGAAATCCATTTGCAGAAAAACTACTGTTTTCTTGTGTTTGACTATTGTCGATTTCAGTGTGGGATATGTGAGCTCTCGGCTCTTGCTCCAAGGTCAACCAGTTGCCAAGAGTTAGGTTATCATTCAATATAAGGCCACACAAAGTTAATTAATTGGTTCTCAGGCCATGACTTTCCAAAAAGTGGTGAGGGAGGCAGGTTTTTTTCGTTTTTTTTTTCCTCAAAATTCCTCTGTACGTGTACATGTAGCAGTGCTTTTCGAAGATGTTATTTATCTCTAAAATAAATAAAAGATATCTGTATTTTCACAGGTTGCTATGTCATGCTTGTTGATGAGTAACTCAATGAGGAAATGGTCTGAATCTTTCTGAGATTCTACTGAAGGTCACATCTGATGCTGTTGTTTCTTCATTGACAACTGACAAGAAAGACCGGACTACTGATTTCAGGAAATCTGAAACTTTCAATTTTTATTCATATTGAACGAACAATTTTTCACCCAAACTCTGATTGAAGCAGAAACTACATGTATCTCATTTATTACATTTATTCATCACGGAATGTGACAGTGTACATGTATGAATACTTTTCGATATCAGCAGAACCTGACTGCTCAACACCAAATACATGTACATGTACCAACGCATGAAAAGTCTTCCACGAAGCAGAAAGTCTGTCTCTCACTTCACATTACAGAATGTCAATACATGTACGCTGTTCGATATAGACAGAAACTGTCATGCCACAAACGAATTATTAACGCATAAAAGGAGTTCCACAGAGCAAAATGACACTGTATGTATCTCATTTCACATCACAGAATATCAATACTGTCCATTAGGCAGAAACTGCACAAACGAAATACCAACGCATTAGCGAAAGTGTTTCGTCATGAAATGTCAATGGAACAACTGTTCAACATTGCTGGAACAGAACTTAGCTACAAACTTTACCGTCATGACCGTGAAGCCGAAACTATCGCACTTCACATCACATTTATTACATAATCTAATACCGGGCATATTGTCCACGGACATATAGCAGCCCCCTTTCGGACGATTGTCAGCGAAACTAATGCAGACATGACTAGATATAATCGACGTAGAGATATCCAATCGTGGAGACAAAATCGAGCACTCCCGGTTTTCATCTTTCATGCCAACATTCAACATCCGGTAGATACACGAGGTGCGCAGAAGGTTACCGCGCATAGTAGGAAGTTGATGAAATTATCTCCCTTCACTAGTCCATGTGCCAAACAAGTCTGTCGCATTTTTCATTTTTCCGATCTCGATCAAATTGATTTCCTGTCGCAAGCTTGTTCCACAGACTAAGAATTATTTTCACACATATTTCAATGATAATAGGACAGGATAAAACATTTCTAGCGGCCGATTTTTCAGTGAGGTGGGCGGTGCTCGAGAACCATATATTTTTTTTTATTCCGAATGGGATAAAAAAAATTGATGCGGCGGGTTTTGGAGGGACGCGGCGGGGCCTGAGAACCAAGTAATTGACTTTGTGTGGCCTAAGATGTGATATATGTTACATTCTCAGAAGCACAAAATTGTAGACCTTTCTCTGGATTGCTAGCTACCAATTGGAATCAAGGCTATTAAACAACCTTGAAATTTGGACCAATGTGATTCCAGATATACGGGCATATATTGAAGCCCCTTGGGCTCTTGTTTTTTCTGCCATGCCACCTTCAGTCAAAGTGGCATTTAAGTTTATGGAGTTCAGGCGTACATTGGCAGGAAGAACATGTAACATGAAATTTGCAAAACGTAATGTGGTTGTATTGTTCAATCTATGATGGGCATACCCAGACATAAGCCACGGCATTAATATCATTGATATCATGGCTGTTATCACCCAGAGTTTTATTGCTGATGTAATACTGTCGGAAAATGCTGGGGAGAGTTTGAACATACTATTAGTACGTCCATTTTAATTAGTCATCTACTTTGGAGCTTGTCAAAAATCAACATATATTTTCTTTCACATTTCATTCTTTACAATGCATGAAAATGACTACAAAAACTTCAAGTCCTTGAAATATGGAAATGTTTGCCAAGGAAAGAATTTATACCATCCTTTGTCATTCATTGTAAAAATTAGCCCATTGTGTTGAAATATAATTTACTCATCTGGATTTTGCTGTGGAGTAGGGAGACTATTATATTGCATTCTAGTCGGAAACCTCTGTCACTTGTTGGAGTAAGGGGTCCCTACTTTTGATGCAGTGGGAACCCCAAATGTTAGTTACATGTAGTTTCACTTTTCATTCAATTTCTGAATTTCTTGCACTGTAAAACTTACCTTCGCATACCTTATTACTATCATGTTCTTACGCGATTGACCGTATGTACAGTAATTTCCCTATTAATTCACCTTCCAAATTTAATTTGAAAACGGCCGACTTTTCCCCTGTCGTGATTTTGTCCATCCTAATTTTCAATATACCCGTGAAACAATAAATTCGAACACTCCCGTTTTCGCCACGGAGTTCGTGCCGATGAAAGTAAAGTGAATATGTTACTAGAATCTCGTATAGTATATCACTGTATGCTATTATTTGTAAACGCAGAGAAACAACAGGGAATGGTACAATATAATCAGACTGAATTACTATTACAGTCCATAAGGAAAAAAATTGATTCAATTAACTCCGCAGTCCTGTAATTTTATCCTAACTTGATCGCGTTTCGCCGCAGTCGGGAAAAATATATACGGTAAAAAATCCGAAATGGCTTGAATGAAAGGTCAGGTGAAACAAAAGTTTTAAACTCTTCTCTGCAAACTTTTACCACATGACGTGTGTCTTTCAACATTTAAATTTACTGAGCGGATTTTACTTGACTACAATTGTTTTAGAAGCGACACTAAAGTCAAAACGCACATGTCGTGCTTCAGGCATACCATCCCATTGACGGACCATTTGGAGTCTTGACCTTGAACTTGCAAATTCCCGCCAAGTTTGTTTCATAGAATTTGTTTACGTTAATTTTACTACGATAATTTCATTGGCTGAGAACAGTCAGCGGGTCGTGGATTAACTTTTCTAGGGCGTGCACATGATCTTATTGTGTCACGCCTGCACAGGGATTCAAGAGCGCGGATATTACATCAGACCACGTGGTCGCTATATATAGACTAAGCGTCCCCATGTCTGTATCGTCGGCATTATTCTCTGTCATTATTTCCTGTATATTTTAGGCCTGATTGGATTTCGCTGCCTGATAAACTAAACACAAAAATACTTTGGCGACTAAACACTTCATTACTCAAAAATTCACTCTCCACTTTGGCGAGTTACTCTATTTTTTAATCGACACATTGACGAGTGACTGAAAAATTCAGTCGCCAGTTGTCATTTTTTAGTCGCCATTGTCGACCGGGTTTTGTGAGCACTGAAATACTCTAATATGTGTTACGTGTATAGTTTTATATTTCCAGAATATTCTTTCAATTCCATGTCGGTTAGGTTTCATAATATAGATCATAGCTAGGTCATAGCTAATACTGAACAAAAAGGAAGGAATACGTTCAATATTTTGGCCTACTTTTACGATGTTATTACGGACGCGAATTTACGGACGCCAGCTCAAAAATCTGCATGATCTTGCTGAACGGGCTGCTGAACTTGTCACTCGATCAATATGCTTGACTTCCTCGAATAAAATTAGACGCCTTTATCAGGGTAGAGGAGATGAGGAGATCATACACTGCCTTTTATGGAAACTATGATGAGATATCAAAGTTAATACATGGTAATAAATACGATCACTACGACCCCGGCAAAGCGGTCCACCATTCTGGATCTTCCGTGAAAGTCGGCGCGACATTTAATTCGAACACTCGTGTTTTTTGGGAATTAGCTCAACAAATAATTCGAAAGTAGCCAATTTTTGGAGTGGTGAGTTTCATCACTACATCGCGAATTAATAGGGAAATTACCGTAATTACATTACCACAGAACCAAAAATATTCCCTGTGCTTCCCAATGCCCATGTGCGAGTACCCAGAATCTGTTCGGTCACTTCACTTTCTTCTTTCCTCTACAAGTCGTAGTGGACAGACATTTTTGCTGCACTTCCGGTGATCGAATTATAAGGCAGTTACCATATGCTTGAATGTAAGCAGTATAATTAACTGTTTTTGGTACAGCTACCAAATTATGAGGGAACTTTTTATTCAGTTGTCATCGAAATACATACAAAAAAAATTAGTTGTCTCGGCCCATATTCTATGGGGTTACATGTATGCCCCTTTTGGATGTAATAATCTCCGATTTTGTGATCTGTAGTCGAATGTACAAGTCATATCTGCAGATCCGTGTTCAGTACAGCTGCTAAATTTTGGAAACTTTAGTTATCTAGTTGCATCCTAGAAGTTTACATGAAAAATCATCGCCTCCGCCCTTATTTTATGGAGTTATGCCCCTTTTTCGGGTGCACTAAACTTGGATATGTTTGAATGTAACCAGTTATATCTAAAGAACTGTTCTCACGACAGCTACCAAATTTTAAAAACTTATTTTTCTACTTGCATTCTACAAGCCTACAAAAAATTATTGGTTTCGGCCCTTATTTCACAGAGTTAGTGAAACAACTCCGAAGAACGTGAAATATGATATAAAATGATATTATTTATTTAAATAATCCTTTGGCAAAGTTTTGGGGCAGGCTCAGCTAGCGGGAAAGTCTGATTGGTTCCGAAAGTATTGTCATCACCCTCTGAGAACACTTGTCGAGTTGGTCACCTGGTGGTGCCTCTGACGGATAGTGTGGCCTCTCAAAGAAGTGACAACAACAATGCAAGCCGTGGACACCATCTGTACGTTTGTCGTATTGATGCGGCTTAGACGTAGCGTAGTTGCTCAGAGAAGTATCGGCTGGCTTGTGAAATTTTGAATGGTTTGGGGCGAAAATGTCCGGGTGTGCCCGGAGCAAATGCCCAGTTAAATAGACCTGAAACCTGCCCCGATGGATGGTGCTGAAAGAAAATTACATACATGTATAATCTAGGAGATGAGATGGAGTGGTTGGGTGGGAAATTGAAAGTCACTCTGCCAACTAAAAACACGACCAGTATGCTTGCTAACTCGCTGAGAAAGTGATTCAGTTCCCACGAGCAAGGCTATAAAATGAGAAGATGGAATGTACAGAAATTAAGAAGGGTAGACCCCTGGTCAAGATTTATGGTCATGCCACAGAATGAACTGGAAGGCTGCAGCAGGGAGTTGCTTCACAAACCACACCAAATTACCATTTGTTTTAAATTAGTGAAACAACTCCGAAGAACGTGAAATATGATATAAAATGATATTATTTATTTAAATAATCCTTTGGCAAAGTTTTGGGGCAGGCTCAGCTAGCGGGAAAGTGTGATTGGTTCCGAAAGTATTGGTGGTGGTGCCTCTGACGGATAGTGTGGCCTCTCAAAGAAGTGACAACAACAATGCAAGCCGTGGACACCATCTGTACGCTTGTCGTATTGATGCGGCTTAGACGTAGCATAGTTGCTCAGAGAAGTATCGGCTGGCTTGTGAAATTTTGAACGGTTTGGGGCGAAAATGTCCGGGTGTGCCCGGAGCAAATGCCCAAAAGAAGCGAGCTGGATGTAGTCCGCGAGCTGATAGCCCCAAAAGAGAAAAGAATGGGGAAGGGAATGTACTCCTCTCATCATCCCAGAATGAATATTTCAACGACAATGTAAACAATTTATATCAACAGTACATACATGACAAGACCAATTCAGCTCAGTCAATAACATATCAAAGTAATTAGACACTGTAAAGTTTCATGTTGATGTACATGTTTTCACGAAGTAATAGGCGGGTGGTTGGTGGGTGTCCGGTGGGCACAGGTTCCTGTTGCTTCAATGCACTTTGCTGAGAAGCAACAGGAACTTGATAATGTGGTGTCTAGCACTGTAATATCACTTGTCTTTATTGCACCATGTAAACGTCCTGTCTGTGTCTTGTGGGCTGTCCTCAGTGTTTTATAGGGTGGATGGAGGGTGTCTGGTTCCATGCTGCTTCAAAGATTTTTTCTTTGAAGTAGCAGGAACACAACTGCTTAGTTGGTTCGTCGTGATATAGCTGAAATATTGTTGAAAGCGACGTTAAATTCTATTCACTCACTCACTCACGAAGTAATAGTACATTATGTGCGCGAGAAGAAATCCACACAAGGCTTGGACACACCAGTCTAAAGTCTGCACAAAAGTCCTACATGTTGATTGAAGGGACACCAGTCTAATGACCAGTACTGGTACACATTGCCCTGTGAGCCTTATGTAGAGTGTTGGTATTCACTGAAATATATCGCCGATAACAATCTGAAGACCAACGTCCTAGGGTTTTAATCAAGTGGTCTTCCATGCGAATATCCGCACATGTGGACGCAGCGCCTTTCCGCAGGGAATGTCCACTATAAATGTCTGGGTCAACCCCTACTGCGACCAACAGTTGTTTGAGAGAAGAAATAAAAGATGATCTGGACAACGCCTTAAGATTTGATGTGACCAGTAAGGGATCATTGATATCCCTAGTACTTTGCTGTCTCAAATTCATATAGTTCAACATATATTTAACTGGGCAAACTTCATGACCAGGGAAGCCGAGAGGTTTTGTTAGACTCCCCCTCATGTTCTCAAAGTATCTGCACTGGCAGTCTTCCAATAAGTTTGATCACTCTATATTATTTCTGCATGAGAATTACACTTCCTCTGATCAGTTTGAAGTATTAGATGATGAATTTATGGTATATTACTATTCAGGCCTGATCAATTTGAATTATTAGATAATGAATTTATGGTATATTACTATTCAGACCTGATCAATTTGAATTATTAGATAATGAATTTATGGTATATTACAATTCAGACCTGATCAATTTGAATTATTAGATAATGAATTTATGATATATTACCATTCAGACCTGATCAATTTGAATTATTAGATAATGAATTTATGATATATTACTATTCAGGCTTGATCAATTTGAATTATTAGATAATGAATTTATGGTATATTACAATTCAGACCTGATCAATTTGAATTATTAGATAATGAATTTATGATATATTACCATTCAGACCTGATCAATTTGAATTATTAGATAATGAATTTATGATATATTACTATTCAGGCTTGATCAATTTGAATTATTAGATAATGAATTTATGATATATTACTATTCAGGCTTGATCAATTTGAATTATTAGATAATGAATTTATGGTATATTACAATTCAGACCTGATCAATTTGAATTATTAGATAATGAATTTATGATATATTACCATTCAGACCTGATCAATTTGAATTATTAGATAATGAATTTATGATATATTACTATTCAGGCTTGATCAATTTGAATTATTAGATAATGAATTTATGGTATATTACAATTCAGACCTGATCAATTTGAATTATTAGATAATGAATTTATGATATATTACCATTCAGACCTGATCAATTTGAATTATTAGATAATGAATTTATGATATATTACTATTCAGGCTTGATCAATTTGAATTATTAGATAATGAATTTATGGTATATTACAATTCAGACCTGATCAATTTGAATTATTAGATAATGAATTTATGATATATTACCATTCAGACCTGATCAATTTGAATTATTAGATAATGAATTTATGATATATTACTATTCAGGCCTGATCAATTTGAATTATTAGATAATGAATTTATGATATATTACTATTCAGGCTTGATCAATTTGAATTATTAGATAATGAATTTATGGTATATTACCATTCAGGCCTGATCAAATCATGAATTTATGGTACCGGTTATATATTACTATTCAGACCTGATCAATTTGAATTATTAGATAATGAATTTATCGTATATTACCATTCAGGCCTGATCAATATTAGATAATGAATTTATGGTATATTACTATTCAGGCCTGATCAATTTGAATTATTAGATAATGAATTTATGGTATATTACTATTCAGACCTGATCAATTTGAATTATTAGATAATGAATTTATCGTATATTACTATTCAGGCCTGATCAATTTGAATTATTAGATAATGAATTTATGGTATATTACCATTCAGGCCTGATCAATTTGAATTATTAGATAATGAATTTATGGTATATTACCATTCAGGCCTGATCAAATCATGAATTTATGGTACCGGTTATATATTACTATTCAGACCTGATCAATTTGAATTATTAGATAATGAATTTATCGTATATTACCATTCAGGCCTGATCAATATTAGATAATGAATTTATGGTATATTACTATTCAGGCCTGATCAATTTGAATTATCAGATAATGAATTTATGGTATATTACTATTCAGGCCTGATCAGTTTGAATTATTAGATAATGAACTTATGGTATATTACTATTCAGGCCTGATCAATTTCTCTCCACATTGCAGGTAGAGCAAGGGGAACTGAAACGTTCAGACCGAAAATTCCGAGGTCTGAGGAAAACTCCCAATTTCAACCCAGGGCAGGATGAAATGGAAAAGATAACTGCATCTGAAACTGGTGAACTACATGAAGATGCTCCAGAAAATTCTTTGCCTGCTTCTCTATTTAGCAAACTTCATATCAATGCATCAGAAAATTCTGCTGTGGGTAAATTTGAGGCGCTTTTCATCCCAAAGTCAACGTTTATGAAAAGCAAGGTAAATTGCAATCCTCTATATCTATGACATTTCCCCTCTGAACATTTCCCCACAGGACATATCCCCACCTACATGTAGGACATTTCCTCTAGCAAGTCTACAGACATTTCCACACCTAGAATGATTTCCCACCTTGGATTTTTTCTCACATGAACATTTCCCAACTAAGACATCATTCTAGTCTCGTATCGTTTTCTGTGTCCAAATTTAATGTTTGAGTACCTTGATAGAAACAGGAACCTGTGGTTACATTTTGGACACAGCAGCATGAAGTTGACGACAGTTGGTGGTCAACCTACCCGTGGAAAATATGGAATTTTCTTCCATGTTGACAAATATAGAAATTTCATCTGAAACTATTATCACAAAAATTCTCCTGAAAACTGGTTACCGTAAACCCCCTACATCCATGACAATAAAATCCCACTTCTCTACCTTGATACAATGCAGGCCCCCAACATCCATGACAATTAAATGGTTGGTGGAGATCTTTGTACAATTCTGTTAGCCTGTTACCCCCCTCATGTAACATGACATCAACTTACATGTAATTGCCAGCATGAGGTCCCTGGATTGGCACAGTCGGAAGAGCAAGCTTTAATTTGGTGTATCAGATTACATATAGGTCTTCATGCCTTGCGGCACATCTACTTCGTGATGACAATGACAATTTAATTGGTTTCATGTTACATAAGCGATATTAGATTTCTGGATAAGTATTCACGTGTCATGCAAATGAATGAATACATGATTCGTAATGTGATTGAGAGAGATATAATGGTTGATACTTCATGTAAGAACTATTGTCTGGGTCTTTGTGTCGTTGGAAAGGGACAGGTCTAGACACATTGCGGTCCCCAGACTTGGCTATTGTATCCCAGACTTGGCTATTGTATGCATTGTCTCGTGATTCTTACATAAAGTATGAACCGATATATAATATATAGTATACTATAATACTAAATGAGGGCTTCTGAATTGTGGCAGTCGATAGTGGTCAAGAACCTTGACAACTCCCAGTGACAACTATACAACTGTGGCTTCCTGAATATTCAATCCTTACAGAAAATAATCGTCGGAAACCTTCACAAGTCACAATAAAGGCTATACGAATGAGGGTTCCAGAATTGCCAATTGTGCCAGAGGGCGAGAAATTTCACATCGCTGTCATAGACCTGATCGACTCAGGCAGGTAAAAACTGAGACAGTGTAAGAAAATACTATAAGAATATTCTTTTATGACATCCATATGGCTTTTTTCATACCATTTTTTAGTAAGAAAAAGGAACATTCTGCTACTTTTGAAAACATAAGCAGACTGTAGACACAATTCTTTATCAGCTGTTCATATTACTGGTCCTATAAATTAGATTTATTATTTCAGACAATTTAAGAAATCGCTACCCATTGCAAACAGTATTCATTGTAAATCCTCTGCAAGCAATAGACAACACAAGGTACCTGGAAGATGTGTATTGTGTGGATTAAAACTGTCTGGCTTTTATCAGGGCTTCGTGTTTAGAATTAAGTACATGAGCTGAAAATAGCCCATGTCAAAATATTTTGGAGAGGGTATTTGAAAGTCAGGCGAGTGGTTGCAATATAATACAATATAAAATATGACATTTTACGTTAGCTAAAAATCACTCTTGTGACATGAATTTACGCGAGTGTTTGCGTGCAGGTGAGCTATCACTCACGCTATTACACGAAGCCCTGCTTTATGCCATGCTCTCTTGACTATCCTTCACTGTGTCGATTGTCCGTGAAGCATGCTACCCATTGAACTCTGATTTCAAGGACAATGAACATTCATATTCAGCGGCATGTTTTTTGCATGCGCCACCTACATGTAAATGACTCGTACTGGAAAGATTATGTCTGTGTTACTAAAGTCAGTGCAGTCGATCAAACTATATTGCCGGGTAGAAAATGTCAAGAAACTATTTTTCGCTGTGTAAGTTATAATTGTTTCAGTTTGAACTTCAGCTGAGGGAATTTTTAAAAGATGCAAGATTGAAATTGAAAGTACATGTATACCAGCTATAATTAATGGTTTAACATGTTCTGATTTCAGGAATTACCTTGCCGTGACTGCAGCAAGCTTTTTAGTTGCAGGAGGGCATTGAATAAACACGAGAAAACAGTGCATTCTGCAGACCGACCGTCCATGTGCTATGTTTGTGAGAAGACCTTCAGCTGTGATATTGTGTTAAATGAACATCTACGCAAATCCCATCATGTGAAAGAATCACAGGTGAGTATATTTTCCTAAAATACATGTAGCCAAAGTTCTCGTGTAATTTCGTTGAAATGTGTGAATTTCACCATCAAAAATTCAAATTTTCATGGCAATTTTCTATTAAATGTTGATTAAACTTTTCTCTTTTTTATACGCCTGCCAGAAAGGCGGACGTATTATGTGACGGCGGTTTCCGTCCGTGTGTCCGTCCGTCCGTCCGTCCATCTGTCCGTCTGTCATATCATTGTAAACACATTATCTCAAAAAGTCCTTCACTTACAACAATGAAACTTCATACAGTTGTTTAATACAGCCAGTACCAGAAGCCTATTGAAAGTCGGTGCCATTGGATGTGTTTTTCAGGAGTTATGCCCCTTTATACATGTCTGGCTGTTTTTATCCTTGTAAACACATTATTTATTGCCCAAACCGACACCTGCTTTGATTTATGCCTTGATCTCCGTCGGAGATATACAATACAAACGTTAAATGCCAGTTTAAAACCAAAAGTTATCTCCCCTGGGGAGTTATCCTCCCCAGGGAGTCATCTCCCTTCAGGGGAGCTCTCTCCTGGGGAGTTATCCTCCCCCAGAGAGTAGTCTCCCTTTAGGGGAGCTCTCCTGCTCAGCCTGGATATAAAAGCCAGCTCCCAGCATATACTCCTTCTCTTTCTCGTTTGTACCTCCAGTGGTGCACGTCAGGAGTTTGATTGCAATACAGTTGTTGTTGTTCAAAGTTTATACAAGTTGTTGTTGTCACACAAGTTGTTCTTGTTCAAAGTTTATTTCCGAAATATTTCCTTTCGTAAATAATGTCTGAGTATTCTGTTCCCATCCCTTCAAATTCTTGCCATGCGTGCGGTCGTATTTCGACTCGTTTGGATGCCCATACGCGATGTTTTGTCTGTAAGGACAAAATTTGTTATAGAAATAACATGTGTAATGAATGTGTGTCTTGGGATAATGATACTTGGAAAAATTATGCTCAAGCCCGTAGGTCATATTTGCTTCAGGCTTCTGAGAACCCCGATCTATCGGAAGTCGATAGACGGGTGGTGGAAATTTCTCTAGTTGGGGACATTAAAATCAATCAAGATCTGGGTCCTGGGTTAGATTTATCCCGTAATACTAGAAGTCCGACTCCTTCGTCTGGGTCTGGGGAATTTATACCACCTAGTGGGACGGTTGTACAACAAGATAATTCAGGTGTACTTGATAGCCTAGCCTCCTCAGGTCTTGCTTTGTCAGGAGACCTTGGGAAACCGGTTCCTTTGTTCAGTCAGACAATGGCCAGGTCCTGTCGGTCAGTTCACTCCATTGTCCCCGTCGGACAAAAGAATTTGATCTCACCGCGTGTGCTTTGCCGACTCCTTTGTCATTTGGTCATTCTCTGGCTGTTTCTTACATTAGGAATAAAAATCGTTCTGTATCTCCTTTACGATTTAAATTTTCCACTGCTATTTATCTAAAGAAATCCGCCTCTCATTTTATGGAAGGGCGTTTCTTCTCGGCTTTGAATGTTCACATTACGGATTTACGACCTCCATGTGCGACGTATATTCTCGTCCCGTGTTTTGGATTGTCGCGTTTGTGTTTACAGCTACTTGGCAGAATGTTTACAGTGTCGGACTGAAGGTAAAAGTTTTTGTCTTCACGGAATAAAAATGCTTCAAAGTTAAGAAGAAGACTATTCTGTGAAGTCATGTGACGCAGTCAGTATGTCGGCACCTCTTCCCACTTCCCTTATATGTGTTGTAATTCTGATTATTACAGGCTGCAGAGTAAAATGCTTCAAAGTTAACCAGAAGACTATTCTGTGAAGTCATGTGACGCAGTCAGTATGTCGGCACCTCTTCCCACTTCCCTTATATGTGTTGTAATTCTGATTATTACAGGCTGCAGAGTAAAAGTTTGCAGTCTGTCATTTGTTCTTGTTGCCGACTTTTTCCAATTGTGGGAGGTTTGCTTCTGTGCATGCAGTTCGTTTACTCCTACCAGAATTTAGTCTCTTGTTTTATCAAGTGTTATAATTTCCGTTTATTGGATATCATTGTGATAAAAAGAAAACAAGAGGAATCTTGCAGAGTTTTTCCTCTGTCTTTGTGTTTACGTGTTGTTGTTGTTGCGTTTGTCTTCGTCATCGCAAGCCAAAAGCTATACACTATGGCTCTTTGTTAAATATTAATGAGCTATCTTATTACACTCTTTGTGTAATCAAGGGTGTGTTGAACAACAATAGAGTTCACGAGATGTTTATTAACTGTTATGCTGCTAAATTCTTTTGTATGATGTACGAGGAGAATTGCTGACTTTTTTTTTTTAAATCCGGATTTCATGAACAAAAATATTATTTAATTTCGTTTGCTGGTGACTGACCTAACATATCAATGTATCCCAACTTGTTTAGTCAATGCTATTCGACCGCCTTTTATAGCAAAATCGACGATGTTGTCAGCGTAAATAAAATTTATTTGAAGAGACTAGAGTATTTTGGTAGAATTGCGGTTGAAAATGGCGAATTATGAGGAATTACAGCGGAAAATCTTGGTTTTTCAGCTGCCTTTCTCCCTGGTCTTTTCCGAGTTTTCTTCCGCCATTTCGGGCGTATGACGTCTCATTGGAAAGGGAATTCCCTGTAGTTTCTGATTGAAGGCGTGATTTCGGCCAATCAAACAGACAATAACATCGGAAAACTGCAAGGGGGTGTTTTCCCATTTCTCTAGTAACGCTAACAGCCGATCCTATGTCGGTAACCTTGATTGGACAAGCGTGGTAACGTGACCTACATCGAAGCGCTCATTGGCCAGAGCCCTTCAACTGGGTCAAGCTGATCTGAGGGAGACGCCATTTTATCTCCTTGCGACGAAATTACGTGGCGCAGAAGCTCGACAGAAATTTGAAAATAAAGTTTGTTTAGCAGATTTCATCGAAACCCACACTTTGGAAATATAAACTGAGCTTCTGTACTTCAACTATACCAAAGAATCATATATTTTTGAAGGGGTTTTCTGTGAGTATTTTATATTTTCTGGGTGGCTTCTCGACAACGTTTTATGGAAATCTCCGTTGGTGTTTTTCTATTTTTCAATTTTATTTCTTCCTCCCGACTTCATTATTCTGAGACAGAATATCAAGTTTACATCCAAGAAATCAAATCAGTCTTAGCTAACAATATATGTATGGTTTTTATCGAGTTTCATGCTTGGTAAATTTGAAAAAAAGCGATTCCAGAATGGTACCTCGCTGTACTCGCATTGACAGAAGCAAAAGCAAGCCACTATTGCAGCTCGTCACATTTTTCGTATAGAAAGACGTGAGCCGTATGAACAGCTCGCCGCAGCGTAACAGTTAAGAAATTGTGCTATTCTTTGGATCACATTTTTCTGTTAGTAAATATTGCATTGTGATATATTCATTTGTCACATCCAAATTTTCCCAGCACTGTATTGTATTAGATGTACAATTCAAATTGGGTTGAGCTTTAATCTTATTTTCCTTTTCCGAGAAATTATGATTATTTGCTTGAGGTTTATTTCTCCGAGAAGTCTTTAGAATTGCTCTCGTTCGACACGTGGGGTATTTATTGACCACAGACTGCTCTTTAGCAATATTTTTCTCCTAGATAGCTTCATCCAAACGTCTTTTGGTCTACAGCATTTATTTCATCCTTATCTTTATTAAGGTAAGACAACCGGGCGCTTCCGATTGCGCCACGGAGATTAAGCTGAGCTTGTCTATTTAAAAACCGGATAATTTATTCTATTCCATTTGAGGTTTTATGTGCAGTGGACCTCTAATAAGGGGGCGAGTCTTGTTTGAACATTGTTTTGATTGGTCAATTCAATTTGTGACATTTAAGACCTTTTGGTTCATCTACCAGCAAGAGACATCAACATGTGGGCTCTCTTCGGGGAATTTTTAATCTTATTTAAGATCTTCCTAGTTTACGCGGAAGTTTCTTGGTGTTGATTGTCAGGGAGGTTACTTCCTCGGAGTAATGCTCTCGTTTTATCGCTGGGAACATTGATGATGTTCATCTCCTAGATGCATTTCAAATCTCATTACAAGTCTCGCAGATTACGACTGTTTTGTTTCGTACTCCACTGTGAAATTTTCCAGTTTCGACTACAGTTTCAGATTCATCTTCACTAACGTCGTTCCTGTTCCCCTCAACGTCGTTTTTCTCGTACATTTCTAAGGTTTTACCCTGCTCTTTCGTGAGCGTATATGTACAATAAATTTGAACTGATTTGTAAGATTTTGGGAAAATCACTACGTCGCGTTTCGCATTTACGTCATTTTTCTCATACAGCTAATAGGACGATTCGGCGATGCGTCTTTATCGTGGGTTTACCCCCATCGCTTGGACCGTTCACATCGTGGTTTACTTACGGTGGTGCCCCTTGTGGTTCGATCACAGGAAGTTCATTTTTCATCTCCTGTTATTCAAGCACGGAGAGAAAGTAAGTTTCATGCTTCATTCAAATTGATGTAAGCCTTATGGTTACAGAGTGTGACACTTTGTAGCTGGTGCTGTCAAGTTTATGGCTCTCCTTCAAGTGCTTCGTCCTGTATAGACCGTTGGACCAGTTTTAGACGTGGGCATTAGTTGTTTGGTCATCAACTAGTAGGACTTGTCTTTTTCTATGCAGGACCTTAATCACTATGATCGCATTCTACTTCGGTCACTGCAGTGCCTTCTGTCTTATTACAGATGTCATCCCTCAATCCATTAGGCGGGTATTGACCTCTTTATTTCCACCTCTGTTTTTGGGTGGCAGTCCCCCACATCGTCATGTGGGGTGTTCATTTCAGGCTGATAGTCTAGGTGGGATGCCAGACTTCACATAATTTTAAAACAATAAAGACGATGTTTTTCAACCCCAGTCGGTCTATTACATCGCAGCTATCAAGCGTAATGGGCCTATTTCGTCTCCTGGTGCCGAGAACGTGATGCCAATCCCGATTCTGCCTCTGTTTCCTTAGTGCTGTTTTCCTTCTCCATCTCCATCGTGACAAGAAGTTTCAAATCAGTACCATTGAGGGGTATCGTTCTGCTTTGGCGAGGGTTTTACGTCTTTCTGCAGGCATCGACATTAGTCTAAACGACATTATCTCTGCGCTCATTCGGGCGTTCGCGCTACTCTCGCCGTACTCGACAGCTGTTACCTAAATGGGATATTGATGTGGTTCTGTGTGCTCTTGATTCATCCGCCCTTTGAACCCTTCGTGTCCGCCTCTATTAAAGCTGTGGCCTACAAGACAGTTTTTCTGGCGGCTTTTGCTTTGGCGTCTAGAGTGTCTGAACTTCGTGCTCTTGAGAGATCATCGATGACCTGGACGGCGGATTGGTCTCGTGTATCGTTTCGGCCTATTCCGGAGTTCATCGCCAAAAATGAGTTTGTTCGCTTAGGTCCGTGTGCGCAACGTTTGTACTCCATTCCTGCGTTATCAGACTTTGTACATGGTCTAGAAGACGACCTTTCTGTTATGCCCTGTTCGAGCCATACGCTACTATCTCACTCGTACCGATTCCGGTCGGGGCTCACGTCGTCTGTTATTCTTGTCTCTTCGTCCTTCGGCGACACGTGACATTACTAAGAATACCATTGCTTCGTGGTTAAAGGAAACCATTAAGTGGTCATATCAATTGGCCATTGACGCTCCTCCGCTACTGTCTTCTGCAGGAAATTCGCGCCATCGCTACGTCATGGCCGTTATGGAAGAACGTATCCCTCAATGAAATTGTTCATGCTTGTGCTTGGACGGCAAATTCCACATTCACTAACTTTTGTCTGAGAGACATGTCAGTGCAATCAGATAGAGTGACCATGCTTGGGCCATGGGTGGCTGCCCAGCACGTGGTCGAGTAACTTTTCAAAAAGAGGGGGGGGGCGGCATTTTGTATCATCGCAGCAAGTCTGCCAGCTTGCTGTATCATCTCATCTCATCTCTCAAACATATCATAAGTCCACATACTAGTTGATCACCAGTGAAGAAGTTATAGCTCAGATTGCAAATCACAGACTCTTAAGTCAACAATCAAGCCTGACACAATGGTGAGTTATATTCTATACCTTTAATGCGATTCTGCTTGTGTCATTTCAGGTTAGAGCTATGATCTTCCAGATCATATCATCTGAGTCTTCTAACAGTCAACTCACAGTTCAGAGTGGACTCAGAAGTTCCGCTGTCAACTCTCAACATTCCAATCTGCATCAAAGAAGTACACAGAGTTGGATATCAAGCGGAATGTGGACTGACTATGGGGTCAAGGTGGTTCTAAGCGTCAGGTTTGGTACGAGGGCGTACCATTAGACCCCTCTCATCCCTGTTTACTCGCTGGATTCGTGTGCTCGGGTCCACGTTTCATAGGGCAGTAAATTCTCGCACCACTACCACTATCACAGAATTGGACACCTGGTATGTTATCTTGGAGACAGAACTCTTCCCAATTCATACTCGCTGCCCTCCAAGTGCTCATTCCTGGCAAGATTCCATGAGTCCCTATACGGAGGGTATCTTTGTGCTCCACATCCAAGGCAACAGCTACTTGCATGGAGACATGCAACAAGATAAGAAGCCACTTACTTATATTCATGATTACCTTTTTGCATTTCTAGCTAAGGTTTCTTGTTGAATATTATTGTGTCTTGTATGTGATTATCTCAGCGGATATTCAGCCTGCCATTGCAATTCCTTTAAGGCCGAGGTTCCCACCTTCATATGTTGGTAATGAGGCATAAATCAAAGCTGGTGTCGGTTTGGGCAATAAATATTAAACATTTATAAACAATGTTTCTATTTATAACCAAACCAAACCTGCTTTGATGTAATGGCCCTCCCATCCTTCCCCTCACTCCGCGGCCTTGTTCACCACAGGTCTCGGTTTATAAAAACAATGAGAAAGAGGAGGAGTATGTGCTGGGAGCTGGCTTTTATATCCAGGCTGAGCAGGAGAGCTCCCCTAAAGGGAGACTACTCTCTGGGGGAGGATAACTCCCCAGGAGAGAGTAGGGAGAGCTCCCCTGAAGGGAGGTGACTCCCTGGGGAGGATAACTCCCCAGGGGAGATAACTTTTGGTTTTAAACTGGCGTTTAACGTTTGTATTGTATATCTCCGACGGAGATCAAGGCATAAATCAAAGCAGGTTTGGTTTGGTTATAAATAGAAACATTGTTTATAAATGTTTAATATCTCAAAAAGTCCTTCACTCACAACAATGAAACTTCATACAGTTGATTAATGCAGCTAGTTCAAAGTCGGTGTAATCGGATGTGTTTTTGAGGAGTTATGCCCCTTTATACATGTCTGTTGGTCCATATCCTTGTAAACACATTATCTCAAAAAGTCCTTCACTCACAACAATGAAACTTCATACAGTTGTTTAATACAACCAGTACCAGAAGCCTATTGAAAGTCGGTGCCATTGGATGTGTTTTTCAGGAGTTATGCCTCTTTATAAATGTCTGTCTATTTTTATCCTTGTAAACACATTATGGTATCTCAAAAAGTCCTTCACTCACAACAATGAAACTTCATACAGTTGTTTAATACAGCCAGTACCAGAAGGCTATTGAAAGTCGGTGTAATCGGATGTGTTTTTCAGGAGTTCTGCCCCTTTATACATGTCTGTTGGGCCATATCCTTGTAAACACATTATCTCAAAAAGTCCTTCACTCACAACAATGAAACTTCATACAGTTGTTTAATACAGCCAGTACCAGAAGCCTATTGAAAGTCTGTGCCATGGGATGCGTTTTTCAGGAGTTCACACAAACCCGTGTGGATTGCTGTGAATAGACAGTAATCGTTCGACTACATCTACTATAGGTAATCACTGCTCTATTGCTATATTGTTTTGTCTGTCTATGATCTATATCATACAGGTAAAATTTTGCCCACCCCAAATATGTGAGTTGTTGGGGTCAGAAACATTATTTCCACAATTGCTCTGGGCCCGGCCCGAGGGGTCCCGATGGCGACAGCCACATGTCTATCTACAGTTCTAATTTTTGGTGAGTGGATACCCTAGGGGGGAATGATGTGTTACATACGAAATGTAGGTCGAGGTCAGAGGCCAAAGGTCAGTGTGACGGAAAAATCAGGAAATCATTAAAAATTTCTAATTTTTTGTGAGTGGATTCAATAGGGGGAAATGAGGTGTTGCATACCAAAATATAGGTCAAGGTCGAAGGTCAAAGGTCACTGACCGAAAAATCAGGAAATTATTAAAAATAACATTTCTTTGTGTGAGTAGATACATATCAAAATGTAGGTCAAGGTCAATGGTCAAGGTCACTGTTACCCAAAATTATGAAATTGTTAAAAATCATGATTTTTTTGAGTCCATTGAGAAATTACGGGTAACGGTTTTGTCATGTACCAAAATTTAGATCCAGGTCAATAGTCAAGATCACTGACACCAGAATCAAGGTCAAATATTTGGTGAGTGGATTCAATAGGGGGAAATGAAGTGTCACATACCAAAAATTAGGTCAAGGTCAAAGGTCACTGCGACCCCAAAATCAGGAAATTATTAAAAATAACGTTTTTTCTGTGTCTCTAGATATATTAGGGGCAAATGATATGTCACATACCAAAATGTAGGTCAAAGGTCAAGGTGACTGTGACCCCAAAATCGTTAAATTGTTAAAAATTATGATGTTTTGTGTCCATTGAGAAATTACGAGGAGATGGTTTGTCATGTACCAAAATTTAGATCAAGGTCAATATTCAAGGTCACTGTGACTCCAGAATCAAGAAATCTTTGAAAATTACTTTGTTTTGTGTCCATAGATTCATTAGGGGGACATGATGTGTCACATACCAAAATGTAGGTCAAGGCTGAATGCCAAGGTCACTGACCCCCAAATCATGAAATTCATAAAAATCATGATTTTTTGTGTCCATTGATACATTGACGGAAGACGAAGTGTTGTGAATCAAAATTTAGGTCACGGTCAAAGGTCAAGGTAACTGTGACCCCCAAATCAGGAAATCACATTTTCATATGCCTGTCGAAGATGAGATCATGTAATGCGATGTTGCGTTCTGTCCATTCATTCATGAACATTTGTTGTCCATGCGATATCTCTGGTTTCAAGGTACATGTATGGAATGGTACCAAACTTTGAGTATACCTTACTCGCATGGCAAAGAGAAGCCATACATTTTGAGATCAATTTGTCCAAGGTCAAAACTGAATCAAGTTTAGTTGACCATATGTGTTGGGTTGGAATATTCAGAGTTCTCTCCCCTACATGTATGGCAGCCATCCTGTGGAGTTGTCTCCCATATTTGAAACAGCTACATTTAGTTAAACTGTTGTGAAATAAAAACCATACATTTAGTAATTTAACGGAGAGAGGGGTCATTTATGAACTTCACACCTCTTTATTAACTCAAGAACAAAGGTTTACTTCATCACTTTCTTCTTCATGAAAAATTATCTTGTCTGAAAGGAATCCATTTGCAGGAAAACTACTATTTTCTTGTGTTTGACTATTGTCAATTTCAGTGTGGGATATGTGAGCTCTCGGCTCTTGCTTCAAGGTCAACTAGTTACCAAGAGTTAAGCTCGTTTTAGTTTATCATTCAATATAAGATATATGTTACATTCTCAGAAGCACAAATTTGTAGGCTAGCTACCAATTGGAATCGAGGCTATCAAACAACCTTGAAATTTGGACCAATGTAATTCCAGATACACGGGCGTATATTGAAGCCCCTTGGGCTCTTGTTCTGGATTGAAATAGAAATAGACATATTTTATCTCGGAAAGCTAAACAAATGTTTTATTCATCATATGTACAGCCTCATATAGATTATTGTATCACTATCTGGGGGAATGCTCCTGAAATGTCTCTTGAAAGAGTTCACCGGCTTCAAAAACGTGCTGCCAGAATTATAATGAATGCAGACTCCACCGCCCCTTCTCTCCCCCTCATCAAACAACTGAATTGGATGACCATCTACGAAAGAATATTTACTCAGAAAGCTATTTTGATTTATAAAAGTCTCAATTGCATGCCAAGCTCTACTATCTCTAAATTATTTCTGAACACTGCTCAAGTCTCAAAGCGAACTTTAAGATCAACCACCACAAATAAATTATATATCCCTAAATGCAGAACCGAATACTTCAAGGGAAGTTTGAGATACTCTGGCCCAATAATTTGGAATAAATAGCCTACCCCAGTCCATAAAGGAAGCCAAGTCTGTGAACTCTTTCAAGAAACAACTATGTACATTTGTAAATATGCTCCGCTAAAATTCCTGTATGTCATGCTTAAATTTTTTTTTTTTTTTTTTTTTTTTTTTTTTTCTGAGGGCCTCAAGGGAGAACAGTTTATGTAAACTGATTGTGTCACCCTCTCGAAATAAAGAATTTATTATTATTATTATTATATTGCTAGCTACCAATTGGAATCAAGGCAATTAAATAACCTTGGAAATTGGACCAATGCAATTCTAGATATACAGGCGTATATTGAAGCCCTTTGGGCTCTTGTTTTTTATGCCATGCCACCTTAAGTCAAAGTGGCATTGAAGTTTATAGAGTTCAGGCAAACGTCGGCAGGAAGAACATGTAACATGAAATTTGCAAAACGTAATGTTGTTGTATTGTCCAATCTGTGATGGGCATACCCAGACATATAGCCACGGCATTAATATCATTGATATTCTGGCTGTTATCACCCAGAGTTTTATTGCTGGTGTAATACTGTCAGATAATGGAAAATGCTGGGGAGAGTTTGTACATACTATTAGTACGTTCATTTTAATTACATGTAGTTGTCTTCTTTGGAGCATGTCAAAAATCAATAGTTAGCTCAGCATATATTTTCTTTCACATTTCATTCTTTACCATGCATGAAAATGACTACAAAAACTTCCAAGTCCTTGAAATATGGAAAAGTTTGCTAATGAAATAATTTATACCATCCTTTGTCTCTCATTGTAAAAATTAGCCTATTGTGATGAAATATAATTGACTCATCCGGATTTTGCTGTGGAGTAGGGAGAATATTATATTGCATTCTAGTTGGAAACCTCTGTCCTTAGTGGGAACCCACAAATGTCAGTTTCACTTTTCATTCAATTTCTGAATTTCTTGCGCTGTAAAACTTACCTTCACATACCTTATTGCTATCGTGTTCTTACGCGATTGACCTATGTAATTACATTACCACAGAACTAAAAATAGTCCCTGTGTTCCCCAATGCCCATGCGCGAGTATCCAGAATCTGTTCGACCACGCCACTTCCTTCTTTCCTCTACAAGTCGTAGTGGACAGACGTATTCTTTATGTTCTGTGAAAATTCTTGGATCTACCTCTGGATTACCATGGGAATTCCTCATGTACATGTACTACCTCTGGATTACCATGGGAATTCCTCATGTACTACCTCTGGATTACCATGGGAATTCCTCATGTACTCAGGGATTCATAGAAGTCCAGATTTTACGAACCGAAGTCCGGAAAATTGAGTTTTTTTTACAGTCAAATTGAGTTAAAATAAAATTTATCGTCATTTTCCCCCCTAAAGTTGAGTATATAATTTTTTTACAAACCAGGGTGATTTACTAAATTCTGTACTAAATAGAATACATAAAATTCACAACTTAGTAGCAGGCATCCTGCTTTGCTAAATAAAACAATTATTCACAAGTTATATCAATGACAAAGTAAAATAAGTTTGTAAAGAAATAACCTGTTCACAAACCTATTTATACAGTTTTTGTAAATAAGTGGTCTATTAAATGCTCAAAATGAAGTGACAGTGTGTCAAAATCTTGTTAAATGAGTACAACTGTCCCAAAGTTGATTGGAACTCTTTTGTGAAAAACGTAGAAAAATAACATTTTACTTCCATATGCTTTTTCATCCATGAAAAACGGAGAAGTTGGCAGGAATTACTTTGTTTATTAAAGTATACTTTGATTGAATAAAGGCAGGGAAAGACTGGGAAACTGTTCTTGGGAAGTCATGAGGTGAGGCAGGCATTATATCAAATAGATTTTCCTAATGCGGTCCAAGAACAGTGCTTGGTGGTATTGTAACAACAACAACACACATTGACGAGCCGAGGTGCGCGAAAATGGCGCTTCTCGAAAAAAAATTAGGAGCTCGATGGAGCTCCTCAAAAGGCCAGGCCTGGAAATTGCGAATTTACGAAGCTTGAAAATTCAGTTTCCAACACACAAATTGAGTATAAATATTTTGGTGAAAAATATGGATTTTTTACTCAAAATAGTTCAGTTTTGAACTGGAAAATTGAGTTTTTAAACTCAATCTATGAACCGAAATTCGGTACGTAGAACTGACGTGAATGAATCCATGGTACTACCTTGGATTACCATGGAGATTCCCTTGGATTACCTTGGATATTATGTGGGATATTACCAATACCAGTGATTCATGGAGAAATACCTGCCTGGACTTACAACCTGTCGGGAAGTCTTCAATTTGAAAATCAAATAAAAATGGCTTCTGTCTTCTGCGTCATCTGTGGTCAGTCGAATCCGACAATGGACCAGTTTGCCAAATGTTCTGAATGTGAGCTGTGTCTCGACAACGTATTTCAATGATATCTTGTCGGTTCATATGCCAGTCAAATTCTGCCTCCTCCCGGCTTTAGCGAGGCAGGGAACTTGGTTGTCTCCCTGACTCGTTCCACTGTTAATGAGCCGGTGGAGTCATCCTCTGTTGATATAGTCAGTACACATTACGAATGTTGATAATGTTTTGCTGCGTAATTCCGCCTAAATGTCCAGAGCCGTCTATGAATGTGCTGGTCGAATGCAGGCTGCCTTTACTCTCCCCAGGACACAGGATGAGAGGCAACGACAACAGCAATCTAGATATCTAGTTTAGAAATCTACTGGTGTCTTCCCACTTGAGAGACCAGTCTTACTCGGTACACGGCTCCCCCAGGCATGATCGGGCTGCTTTCCAGGAACCAGAGTTTGATCAGTTCATTGGAGTCACAGTCACAGAAAGATATTCCTCTGTTTGTCAGATTTGTCTCCTGGGGGACACTTCTTGACAGGAGGTAGCGATTACTTACATCGTCAACTGGTTATGTTACTATTCCAGTTGAAGATGGTAACCTAATGAAGGACTTCCTGGTGGCTACTGTGCGTGCGGACCTAATGGCTTCTTCCATCTTTATGTCAGTGCTAATACTGTTATATGGAAAATGGAATAGGTCTTTGGATTATGGACGCGGATATTCTCTAATGGACGATGGCTGGATTATGAATGACGGACTAGATGCTTGTAATGTTCGTACACCTGAGGTGTCTCACTGTTCCAGGCCCTGCCTATGTATACCCTGGACAGTGTGAGGAGCGTCTTAAGGGAGCAGTCCCCCACCTCAGGACTTCTGTTTGCTGGCATTCTTCCAGTTCTACAGAATGAAATGTCTGCTGCCAGGACTACGCATTCCGTAGTATGTCGGCACCTCTTCCCACTTCCCTTATATGTGTTGTAATTTTTACCTGTATACATGTATGGCGGGATTCTGCTGGTGGACGTTTTGTCCCCGAGCCTCACCCCCTGTACAGACCATGTGGTCTGTTGGTCCTCACCCCTTGTACAGACCGAGTTGTCAGAGCATTTCCATCATAGCTCTTTAGATTTGTATCTAATACCACTTATGCCGGTGCTAGGGGTCATGTGGTCATATCATCCAAGTTGCCACATGAACAGGTACAATAAAAGCGTACCTGAGCTACAACACATATCCCGAATCGTTAGATTCTTGGTATGTGCTTTAGAATAGGTTAACCAGAAGACTATTCTGTGAAGTCATGGGACGCAGTCAGTATGTCGGCACCTCTTCCCACTTCCCCTATATGTGTTGTAATTTGATATATGTTGGCATTGTGGGAGGTTGATGCTGGGTCGACAGCGGGCCTTACAGACTAGTCTATTGTGTTAAATGCCGTCATTTTTATCTGACGACGATACAGCTCACCAATCACCAGTTTACCAGTTACATGTACCAATATACGAGTTGTCAGAGCATTTCCATCATAGCTCTCTAGATTTGTATCTAGTACCGCTCATGCCGGTGCTAGGGGCCGTGTGGTCATGTCATCCAAGTTGCCACATGAACAGGTACAATAAAAGCGTACCTGAGATACAACACATATCATGAATCGTTAGATTCTTGATATGTGCTTTAAAATAGGTTAACCAGAAGGCTATACTGTGCAGTCATGTGGCTCTGTCAGTATGTCGGCACCTCTTCCCACTTCACTTATATGTGTTGTAATTCTTATTTTGGGGCTTACTGAGGCTTCGACGTCTTCTTCCTCGGGCCCCAAGAAAGCTTCGTCTTCAAGTTCTTCTTCAGGCTCTGGGTCTAAAAAATATGCGTCCTCCTCCTCGAAATCGTGAGGCGGATGTTCGATAGTTTGGGTGGGGGGGTGGGTTTGGCCACTCCAACGTGGAAGTCGAAAAGGGAGGTCTGTTAAACCTACGAAGAAATGAGGGCACGGGCAATGCAGATGTTCCTTCTGAATGGCGAAATCCAGTTCTTCCTGTGAGCGGGAGACTTTCCCGGTTTTGGCAAAATTGGGAGGCAATCCAGGCGAATTCGTGGGTGATCAACACCCTATGGCCTGGGTATCGGCTTGAGTTCGCCACAACTCCACCATCGACTTCGTTGCCCAGCCGTCACACATCCCTGTGCATTGGGAACACCTCAACAAATTCGTGGACAAGTTGGTAGAGAAGGGTGCAGCTATAGTACTTCCTCCAACCGATATGTCCCCAGACTTTTATTCTCCGGTATTCCTGGTCCCCAACACCTCAGAGATGCGCATGGTCATCAACCTGCGCCGGTTAAACAAGGACTTCTGGGCCCCTCCACCTCATTCGTTCTGCTGTATTCGTTCGGCTCTATTGCAAGGGGACAGATGACGTCACTGGACCTCCAGGACGCTTACTTGCATGTTCCGATCTTCTGGGGTCACCACAAGTACCTGCGCTTCTTGATCGGCAACTGGAAGTTTCAGCTGCTCATGCTCCCCTTTGGACTAACCACACCCAGTGAGTCTTCACCAGAGTTTTCAATGCGGTGGCAGCATTTCTGTACAACTGAGGCCTAATGTACCGCTTTTAGTACCTTGATGATTCTTTTATCCGGAATCAGTCCGGGACAAACTGCAAGGACACACAAGTTCGCTTGGGAAATCCTAGTTGCCCTGGGCTACCTTCCTCATAAGGGCAAATCAGAGATGATGCCATCCCAGTCTCGAGTCTTCCTCAGAGTTTCCTACGACACCCTTCCAGCATTAGCAAAACCTCCAGAAGACCACTGGAAGAAAATTCTGATGTCGGTGCCGGCATTTATGTCAGCACCGCACAGACATGCTCACGAGGCCGCTTGGAGCTTTGGCCATTGATGATGTACCTCAACAACTGCTGGCCGAAAAGACATCTAAATCCGTCTGTCCCTGTGACAAAGGATGTCAAACATCTCCTGCGCTGGTGGCTTAGCCCAGAGAATGTGATGATAGGTGTCTCCTTTCTACCCTTTCAGCCATTCCGTCATCTGAACAAAAGCCAGAGGAAGATGCACATCAATGTATTGAGGTTCCAGGCTGTGTACCTGGCCATACAGAAATTTCTTCCCGACCTTACGAACAAGGACTTCTGGGCCCCTCCACCTCATTTCTGCATGGAGTCATTCCTGGTTATTCGTTCGGCTCTATTGCAAGGAGATGGATGACGTCACTGGACCTCCAGGAAACTTACATGCATGTTCCGATCTACTGGGGTCACCACAAGTACCTGCGCTTTTTGGTCGGCAACTGGATGTTTCAGATGCTCGTGCTCTCCTTCGGACTATCCACGTCCCCATGGATCTTCACCAGACTTTTCAAGTCCGGTGGCGGCATTTCTGCACACCTGAGGCCTAAAGTACCTCTTTTACCTCGACAATTCTCTCATCCAGAATCAGTGCAGGGACGAACTCTGCAAGGACACCAAGTTCGTTTGGGAGATCCTAGTTGCCCTGGGCTACCTTTCTCACGAGGGCAAATCGGAGTTGACTCCATCCACCCTTCCAGCATTAGCAAAACCTCCGGGAGATCCCTGGAAGAATATTTTGACGTCGGTGCTGGCATTTATGTCAGCACCGCACAGACGTGCTCTCTGCTTCGCTGCAATTATCAGCCTGTTAACATCCACCCAAGATGTGACACCTTGAGACCACTTGCAGCTTCGGCCGTTGAAGATGTACCTCAACAACTTCTGGACGAAAAGACACCTAAATCCATCTGTCCCTGTGACAGAGGATGTCAAACATCTCCTGCGCTGGTGGCTGAGCCCAGAGAACATGATGATAGGCGTCTCCTTCCTACCCTTTCAGCCGTCCTGTCATCTGTTCACGGATCAGGGGTCGAAATGTACACCTGTCTACCTGTCTCTGACAGGTAACTTTTGAAAGTGACAGGTAGAGAAATAAAGTACCTGTCTCTATTGACAGGTAGCCAATAATTTTGTTTTGGTGTTCAAAATATATCTTCAACAAAATTCATTCAAAACACCTGCTAATAAGTGCAAGTAAACAAGGTTTCATTAATTTATTAGTGTCTTGCAACATCTAACTTTGTCATTAATCTTGAGTTAATGTTCATGTTACGATTGCATGTTCTGGTAATTCTTAAAGGTGACAGGTACACATTTTGGTCACCTGTCTCGTGTGACGGGTAAATTATTAGGTGATTATATTGATAGCCATATCGTCATGCTACATGCCTTTATGGCGCTCGATAATTATCTTGCCGACTCCTGCTTCCCCTTGCCTATGCTTGAGATTCCTTTCTGTTTTTGACCACTATTTCTCTAAGACCTGCGATGATATTCTAGCAATAAGATTTGTGAAGGTAAGTTTTACAGCGCAAGAAATATGAAAAATTTGAAAACCACTTTTCCTATTTCTAAGCTTAAACTTACCTTCACATACTGTGGTGGTCCTCCCAGCCTCCCCGCTGATGGGTTATTCACACTGCGATTGAATAGGAAAGAAGGAAGTGACGTGGTCGAACAGATTGCATTCTGGGTACTCGTGCATGGACATTGGGGAGCACAGGATTATTTTTGGTTCTGTGGTAATGTAATTACAATAGGGCAATCACGTAATAACACAATAGCAATAAGGTATGTGAAGGTACATGTGTACATGTAAGTTTAAGCTTAGAAATAGGAAAACTGATTTTCAAATTTTTCATTTTGTCCTGCTGATTGAATGTAGTCACTGGTCCCTAGTTAGTATGGCCCCCTAGCACGTAGGCGTACGGGTTTCCCATCATTTCACAGTAAAGTCGAATAAGCCCTTCTGATTTTAATGGTGTAGATAGACAGCTGAATTTACAATTATTTATATTGACAAATTGGGAAACATGGATGTGTTTTGAATAACTGGATCTTCTGCAGGTTTTGCAATTCCTTGCATAAAGTCATAATATTCAACATGGTATTCAAGAGTACATGTAGATATTTGGGAAATCGTGTTCAGGCCTACTTCCAGTGACAGTTCATGAATCGTCTGAAGGATTCCAATATACATGATATATGACCTGGCTCAGATAAAAACAAACCTATGTGTGGAGTTGAATACACCCATGACATTGACAAAAATGAAGACTTCATTCCGACTTACCACACACATAGGAAAAAGTATTGGAGTCGTTCAGACATGTCAGAAGCAAGGATTTTATGTTGAATTCAGATGTTCACACATTTTGAAATATGAGTTTCATCTCCACCATTCAATAGGCAGCCATCAGCCATGAAACCATGCAATGTATGAACAATTTTTTTCTAAGCAAGGCATTCCTATACGTATCTATGAAAACTATGAGGAACTATTTAATAATTGGTTTGTACAGCTTCTTCCAGTGCAGATTATAGGTGTTGAAATCCAAATTTATTACCTTGAATTTTATATACACATTGAAAACTGGAGCCTCCGGGGAGTATGAACCCTGGTGACAGTATCAAACTGAACTCCACAAATTGACTATCCTTACAGGCGCCTCGGAGCACGTTTGAAAGTGGGGGGGCTGAACTCTATATCGGCCATGTTAAATGCTGGACTGGTGGTATCTAAGATAGGACTTATAACATTGCAGTCTCAAAAAGTGGGGGGGAGGGGGCTGTAGCCCCCCCTGCGGCCCCGGTTCCGCGGCCTCTGCCTTATAAGTACTCCATAATAGTGATAATATATCATGCTTGAAATAACATTGTTCTTCTATCCATATAAGTTTTCAGTATAGTTGTTTCATGGACCAGATCTCAATTCAATAGGGTGTCATCATAATGTATCAATGTTCAAGCGAACAAAGTCCATTGAGGCCATATGAAATGATAACAGGCAGTCAGTTGGTGTGTCCGTTATATTCTATGCCCAGTCAAATGGCCAAATTTTAAACTGCACACTCCTCTTTGAGCATATGTACGGCATTAGTGACCTTTGTTTGAGTTAATGCGAATACATTATGTCATCAGCCCTCATGCAATTCAGTCCCGGTACTTAAAACGGCTATTATGGAATTATATATGGACATGATGAAGAGATTTATGAAGTCATTTCGAGAGATTTCATCAAGGTCAAATTTTTAGTTATTGCAATAACTCAAGAGATCATGGCTAGGTTCAACAAATTCACACTACAGTATATATGTAACTGGGGAGTTTTACAATATTTTAGGAAGGATCACAGCTACTCTCAAATTTGTCTCTTAATTTGGGTTTGTGCAGTCAAAGGTGTGCACAGGTGTATACTGAAGCTCTGGTTGATATGGATGAAGGATGGTGGAAGGGTACATGGAAACCGGGAGGGTGCATGCGGAGAGTACTGGAAGGGAGCTGAGAGGACATGGTCATCAGGGAGATGGTAACCACCCCAAATAAATGGTGGTTTGACATGGCAGGGCCCACCAGATGACAATAGGCAGATAAAATGTGTTTCTTTCAAAGAGGGAGTATTCTTGACCCGATCCTGCTTATACATGCATGTAAACACAGTTATTAATCTTCAAATAGAACACCAAATCAATGTGTATGCCTCTTTAATACAAGGTTGATATAGACAAGAAGATGGTTGAGGAGAGTACCGCAGAGTTTGGGTCTCACAGTGAAAGTAGCACCTCCCTGTCGATTTCTCTTGATGAAACTGGTACTGCTCCAAATACTGCAAGAGATATAGATAGTGATACTTCCCACACAGTACCTCAGGATGACCAACTGGACAGCCAGGAACAACCACCAATGACAAAGGTACATATATTTATAACCTGCTCAGGTCACTCAAGTTCCACCTGATCGAATTCGTATGACGAGACTTTAGTCTCTGGAGATTCGGTCATGGCTCAGGCCATTCCAGTTGAGTAATCTGCCTTCCCAACTTCCAATGCTTTCAGCTCTTCAAGCAACAGATGAAAGACAATCTGCCTTCCCAACTTCCAATGCTTTCAGCTCTTCAAGCAACAGATGAAAGACATGAATTACATGTCTTTCTGCAGTATCAAAATTCAGAAGAATTGTGAGACTGCCAATTTTGTTTTCTTATTTTTGAATTTATATTGAATTTGAAATATATACCGTACAAAGTTCATTTTCTCCTGGCATTTTCCAATGAAATCCATTTTCTCCATCTACAAAAATACACTTATTAGAGCATTTCCACAAAGTGGATGCTCTCATGTTTTCATGAGAAACAGCTCCACCGGATCCGCCGCCATCGCGACTTTAAACGTGAATGTCTCAGAAACCATTAAATATTTTCGGGTCAGGCTTTGTGTGCCATCTCCTTAGGCCTGGAAAATTTGTTTGGTTGTGTTTCGATAGCCGTTACTCACCACTTCTCTGACGATTTCGTCTGAATGACTTGTTTGATTTCTATGAAATTTAATTACAATGGTCTTGAAGGATAGGCAATATGCTGAAAAGGCTTTGGTGTAGCTGGCATAATTCTAAAGGCACGTTTTTGCGTTTCCAAAAAAGTTTTTCGTGAAATAAAAATTTAGCAACTGGCTTGAAGAAATATTTAAATATTGTTCTATTCTTGGTTACCAAGCATAAATATAGGATTGCCGACATGATATCTCTTTCGGTGCGAACCAAGATATCTCTTTCGGTGCGAACCAAGTTGCCATTCAAATGAAAAATCTCAATTATCTGACTTAACATCAAAACCTCCATAACCATGGTCATGATTAAAGTTTTTTCCATTGAACTCTTTATGTGCCATCTCCCTAGGGCTTTAGATTTCACCCGCTTGTTACCCCTCAGCCCATAGGGCTGTGGGGTCTTGTCGTTGCCATGTACGTACGTCCGTCCGTCCGTCAACATTTTCTTGTCCGCTGAATATCTGTAGATCTATGAAGTCGGGCCTGACCAAACTTTGGTGAGAGCTTCCTGAATGTTGACTGATGAAATGATTAGATTTTCAGATGGCTATGATTATTTCATGATTTTTAATTATTTTTTTTTATTATTTATTGATGGTTCAGATTTTGCACTGTTATCTATGCCCATCAACATGTTCTTGTCCGCTGAATATCTGCAGATCTATCAAGTTGGGGTTGACCAAACTTTGGTGAGAGCTTCCTGAATGTTGACTGATGAAATGATTAGATTTTCAGATGGCTATGATAATTTCCTGATTTTTAATTATTTTTTTTATTATTTATTGATGGCTTAGCTTTTGCACTGTTATCTATGCCCATCGGGAACCCTTGGTTGCATGTTTCATTGTGACTTTTGAAGGTTCCCTGATACAAGAAAGCATGGTCCATTCAAGATTCAAGAAAATCATTGGATGGACCCCCCCCCCCAATTCCCATATATTCTGGGAGCTTACATGATGCTACACTTGGTCAACGTATGCACCACCCTCGGGAGGATTTCCCCACCCCTGGGGCACTAAATTTTTCCTATCCACAGTTATCCTGTGATATGTGTGAGATGCAGTGTATGCTGTTTTTTCACACACACACATGCTGAATGACCTACAATGTATTACTTTATAGTAAAATAACTAACAGGTTGGTGACATTATTTATTTCAGAAGAGGAAATAACCGGTGGGGGGTGGGGTGGGCTAAATGAAGGACAACATTTTTCTTCAATTTTGCTGTTAAATCATTCTATTCCACATCATATGATTTATCCTAAAACTTTTGCATGAGCCATATTTGTGTCCACACATTTAACTGGTACAATTTTGAACCAGTCTGCATACCTGGAGCTATTATATACGGTACAATCGCACAAACTGTATCCGCAGGGCTATATTCCAGGATTTTTTGCAGGTTCCGATTCCAAACTCCCAGTTCCTTTTCGTAATTCAATATTGAGGGTCCAATCTTTTTAGTGAATTTCAGCGCAAAGTTAAAACTAAGAACCTGTGATCAGTCACAAAACAGAGGTTTACTAACATGAAATTCAATACCCGCTATGCAATCGGATCGATATTGAGGCTCCCAGAACCTTTTTCTTGAAGTATTTCCTTTCAAATTGAACAACAACAACAACACTTTCATTTTTTGTTTCATTTGAGTTTTGGGCACCCATACGTTTTCCGGAACTAAATTGGCTCTAGATGCGGCCCTGATCCTACTTGACTGAAAAAAAACAGGCTGAGGGGTCCACGCACCTTTTAGGTGCTTGCCTGCAATTCATGTTTTTTGTGGCATTTGGTCATCACTAGGTGGCGCTATAGACATGAATTATACAGGTAAACTTGTGTAATATCATATCTTCTAAATAACGTGTTTGATTACAATGAAATTTGGGTGTAATGATCTTGCAAGATGGGCAAAGGACTGGCAAGATTTTGCTGAAGTTGGTGAAATCATGGAGGCGCTTTTTTTTGCATCTCAAAAGACTTTTTTTCACAAAAATGGAAATTCACTTCTTTGAATCAGGGAAAAGTAATTTTATTTTGCTGAACATGAATGTAACATTCCCAGTGTTATAATTCACTACCTTGTAAGTCAAATGGTCATTTTTTTTAAATACGTGAAATTTTCATGACTTGAATCCAATATCTACATTCCCCAGGAGACATCTGAGGATTTTGCTTCATCATGTAGTTTCGTGATATTGTTCATCATTGGGTGGCACTATCATGACTATAGACAGTAAACTTATATAGCACAGTTTATTGACATTTCATGAAGTTTATTATTGTCAGAGAGTCAAATGATTTCAAAGAACTGAAGGTTTTGGAGTTTTTACCCCTCGGCCAAAATTTGGCCGAAGGGTATTGTCGTCGTCATGTACGTCCGTCCGTCCGTCTGTCCGTCACACCTTTCTCGTTACCAAGATATCTTTAGAACGACTTACCCTAGGCACACCAAACTTGCATTGCACATCCATACATGTACTATGCTCGTGCCCCAGAACCCTATTGAATCTGGGCCTGATTGGTTGGAAACTTTGGCGGCCATCTTTAATTTATGCGAAATCATTACAGCTTTCTCGTTACCAAGATATCTTTAGAACGACTTACCCTAGGCACGCCAAACTTGCACTGCACATCTATATGCTCATGACCTAGAACCCTATTGAATCTGGACCTGATTGATTGGAAACTTTGGCGGCCATATTTAATTTATGCGAAACCATTAATCTTGTGTATCTCGGGTACCATTTCACTGTTCAGTGTGACACTTAGTATAGATCATCGATGCATCAAGAAACTTCAAAGGAATGACCAAACCAGTTTCCCTGATTCGGTGGAAACCTTGGCGGCCATCTTTAATTTATGCAAAATCTTTAATGATATATATCTTTGATACCATTCAAGTGTTCTATACGAAACTTGGTATACAGCATCGATGTATCAAGAGACCTTCAATGTATAACCACATCAATTCCTCGGAGTGGCGGGAAGGATGGGCGGCTATCTTTAATTGATGCAAAATCATTAATGATCTCTATCTCTGATACCGTTCAAGTACTTGATGTAAAATTTGACATACATCATCGATGCATCAATAGACTTACGATAAATGACAGTTCTGGTGTTTCTGATTGGGCAGAAACCTTGGTGGCCATCTTTAATTTATGCAAAATCTTCAATGATGTATATCTTTGATACCGTTTCAGTGTTCTATATGAAACTTGGTATACAGCATCCATGTATTAGAAGACTTGCAATGAATAACTACATCAGTTCTCCTGAGTGGTGGGAAGGATGGGTGGCCATCTTTAATTTATGCGAAATCATTAATCATCTCCATCTCTGATAACTTTCAAATGCTCGATGTAAAATTTGCTATGCATCATCGATGCATCAAGAGACTTATGTAATGAATACCGGTTTCTCTGATTGGATGAAAACCATTTTGAGACCATTTCTAACTACAGTTTTTTTCATAATCTGTATATTTGTCATTTGACTGCTTGGTGTTCCTGAAGTCTTGGTTCAAATTTAATACATTATGAATGGCTGGCGCCCAGAGCCGAGGGGTTTTCTGTTGCGCAGCTTCGTATTTTTGATTGAAATTGAAGGGCCAACTCCCATACAGATTTTGCAGTCCATCAACATAATGCTTGATTTATATCTCATTATACATTCTTTTTAACAATTCCTAATTTTATTAACATTACAGTTTGAAAATGGATTGAAAGGACATTGGTGCTGTAGCGATGGCATATACATGTGGCAATAGGGTACTGGCAGCTAAATATATCTAAATCTATGCTACATCAGCCCCTGCTTACACACACCTAAAATGTAGTCCGAGAAAATATCATTCAGTATGGTGTGACACTGTATGTAGAATTGCAAGGATTCAAGTGAGCTTGAATAGCAGGGGATTTTGGTCAAATGTGACACTGATACCTTGCAGGCCAACCTATTGTATGCCTGATTGTTGATCATTGAACTAATAAACCTGTAGTGGTCGACTTACTGCATAATACACTTTACATATTAAATACACTTTACATATTAAAGTAGACTAGTAGACTGCTTGTGTCAACAAAGCAGACACTTCCTTTCCAGAATCAGTGTTATTTCCTTCTCCATTACTGATATAATAATTTGATCCTGTTCATTGGTATGGCTATCCCGATTACATCTCTTTGGTCTCCAGTGGCTGTAAATCCCTGGGCTTTCAGATGTCTGGAGATGCATTCTGGTCAATTTTCAATAAATAAAATAACAAATTATCACTCAGTTTTTTGTCGCAATTGTGTCATTAGCACAAGTCCGGTCTTCAACTAATGTTGTAATTGCGTCAATAGCTGGCGACTCTGCATGCAGAGTCTACCACTAATGACTCAATTACAACAGCTGTGTCATTAATGGTATAGCTATTGCAAGTATATCAAAGATTTAATCATACCGTACATCATGTGTGATATATTTTTTGCCTCCAATAATTACTGGTTTCCAGTTATAACAATAAGCGTCTACATGCTCGCTTTCATTTTTTTCGAGTGATAAGAGTTAGCTGGTGATCTGACAAATGCTATTGACACAATTGTCGCGCACTATATACATTTTACGCAACACACAACAAAACTAGTATTTATATTAATATCGTTTATTTTTTTTTGGCAAATAAGGTGTTCCTTGAAGGTAGCAAACACCTGCCCATGTCACGCTTGTGACACAGGCGCACAGGGGTGTCAAAGCTTGTAACACTGAATGTCGCAGCAAGATGGTGTTGCTTGTAACGTACACTGAATGTCACAGCAATGTGTTGTTGATTGTAACAGTGACATTGATGTGGTGTTGCTTGTAACACCGAATGTCACAGCAAGGTGGTGTTGCTTGTAACACTGAATGTCTCAGCAATGTGGTGTTGCTTTTTACATCGAATGTCGCAGCATGGAGCAGGGCTATGCATATAAGTTATATGGGTGTAAAGTGTAAAATTTATTACCCAAATCTACACCTGCTCTTGCTAATGGCCTTATCTCCCTTTAGGAAGATCCTACAAATAGTTAAAAACGAAAAGTTGTCTCCCCTTCGGGAGCTCTCTCAGTCCAGCTAGGTTACTTAAGCTCTGCCCAACCCTTAATCTCCCTCTTTCTCTATTTGTACCAGCTCGAGTGTGGTGCATATCAAGGAAGTGTCCTATAGTGCTGGTTTGGTTGTTGTTGGTTTGACCTTCGTTTGTACCTTTGCTAAACTAGTATTTCTCTTGCTGTATTTCTTAGACATAATGTCTGAGATATCTGTCCCTGTAAATTCTAATTTATGCCGTTCGTGTCGGCAGTTTTAGTCTAGTTTGGATGCACGCACTCATGCAAAGGTCACCTTTGTTACCGTCAGCCACGTGTTTAGAGTGTCTAAGTTGGGATGTTATCGCCTGGAGGAATTATGCCCAGGCTTAACGAGCGTATTTATTACGGGCTATGGTAGACCCTGCTTTATCTGCGGACAAAAGACGCCAAAATGAAATTGCTCTTGTCAGAGATTTCAAATTTTAACGAAGATCTTTCTGGTTTTCTTGTTTGGATTTATCGCATAGATTTAGTCCAGCCAGCTTCTATTACAATCCCTAAGTGGGACTGTTCGTACGAGAGGATAATGTTAAATTCCCAGACTGTTTAGAACCGGTTGGTAAAGTCTTGTCTGGCGTGTTTGTGCACAAACCCGTTTCTTTGTTTGGACAACAAAGGATTCTGTCCAAAGCCCGGCTTTCTCGACCGCTCTTTTGTTATCGGGAACGTATGTCCCGGTGACACATCTGAACTTTGATCGCTGGTGTAAGCGACTGATCTGTCCAGAGTACAGTGTGTAAGCCTGTCCGGCTGGTATATATTTATGACGTTGATACTGTACGAAAAACGAACAAAAGATTTTTGCTTCACGGAATAGAAATGCTTCAACGTACTATAACTTCGTAGAATTACAAGTTTCTGCAGGGAATTTGCAGACCTTCATTTTTCGTTGTTGTTGTTGTTGTTCTTGTGTTTCGGACTTTTCAGTTTTTGGTAGTTTACTTCTATGCATACAGTTCATTGTTCCTACCAAAATTTATTCTCTTGTTATATCAAGTGTTATTCTGTTTATTTGATATCATGTGATCAAGAGAGAACTTGCAGAGGTTATTCTCTTGTCTTTTATTCTTACGTTGTTGTTGTTGTTGTTGAGTTTGTCTTCGTTGCCACAAGTCAAAGCTATACACTACGACTCTTTGTTACATTTTAATGAGCTACCTTATTACCCTCTTTGTGTAATCAAGGGTGTGTTGAACAAGAAAAGAGATCACAAGATTGTTTATTAAGAAATTGTGCTATTCTTTGGAACACATTTTTCTGAACAATATTGCATTGTGATATATTTATTTTTCACAACCAAATTTTCCCATCGGTATACTGAATTAGACTTACAATTCAAATTGGATTGAGCTTTAATTTTATTTTCTTCTTCTGAGAAATTATTAGAGCATTTCCACAAAGTGGATGCTCTTATGTTTTCATGAGAAACGGCTCCGCCGGATCCGCCGCCGCCGCGACTTTAAACGTGAATATCTCTGAAACCGTTAAATATTTTCGGGTCAGACTTGGTGTGCTATCTCCTTAGGCCTGGGAAATTTGTCTGGTTGTGTTTCGATACCTGCTGCTCACCACTAGGTGGCGTTATAGTCAGAGCATAGATAAACCTTTCTCTGACGATTTCATCTGAACAGCTTGTCTGATTTCTTTGAAATTTTATTACAATAGTCTTGAAGGATAGGCAATGTGCTGAAAAGGTTTTGGTGTAGCTGGCATAACTATAAAGGCAAGTTTTTTGCATCTCAAAAAAAAGTTTTTTTGTGAAATGAAAATTTACCAATTAGCTTGGAGAAATATTTAAAAACTGTTCTATTCTAGGTTGCCAAGCATAAATATAGGATTGCCGACATGATAATTCCTTGTCGGTGCGAACCAAATTGCCATTTAAATGAAAAATCTCAATTATCTGACTTAATGTCAAAACTTCCGTTCTAAACAACGTGTTTGATTTCCATGAAATTTGGGTATAATGATCTTGCAAGATAGGCAAAGGACTGACAAGATTTTGGTGGTGTTGGCGAATTGTTTTCACAAAAATGGAAATTTGCTTCTTAATCAGGGAAAAGTAATTCTGTTTTGCTGAACATGAATGTAACATCCCCATTGTTATAATTCACATGCCAAATGGCCATTTTTTTAAATATATGAAATTCTCATGATTTTAGTTTGAATAAAACCACAAATTATCAATCAGTTAATGCTCAATTTTTTGTTTTATGTGGAGGTCTCCAGAATTTATTTGAAACTCGAGATTGAAATTGCACATACCATTGCATTTTGACAGGATAGTTACAACTGTTGATAATAATTTTTTGAACTGAAAAAGTAGAAAGATTTTTGAAGTGGAACTTCTACATACCTGCTATATGGCACATCCCACCTGAGAAATTTTTACATGTATATCTAAATGAAGTAATCCATTGGAACCACTGATGATTTTCCAATAATAGAGAAGAAAAGCAACTCTGGGTAGGGATGACAATTTCATTCCATATATTTCGCTACTAGTTCTAACATCTCCAGCAGTGAACAAAGTTACAAACAGTTCCATATGCACAGTATATATACAAGGCATAGTGTTGATCCACTGATAAGTTTGGCATAATGCAGAAGCAAAGTAACTGCGAATAAACTTAATAAACACATGGTGACGGTCTCAATATTTCGACAAAATTTGATTTGTCATCTTCAGGATGTGATATAACAGCAGATACAGGCTCTTATATGTACATGTAACAAAGACTGAAATGGTTAGATACACAAAATTAGAGGGCAATAGCCAATCGGATAATATGTGAACATAACAACAGTGGTGTAACTTTACGCTTGCCCGCTTGCCCGGGGCAACCAAAATCGGCGGGGGGCAACTGAATGTCCGATCTTGCTTGCCCGATGTGGCAAGTGGATTTTCCCCTCATAAACATCGTAAAATACGGCAATTTAATTCCATGAATTTGATATCGCACAAACCTGTTTTTAACGAAATCCCTTTAGCATAATATGATCCACAGATCGTCCTTTTAATTCTCAAAGTAATGTGTTTATCGCCTATAACTTTGGCGAAGAAAAACGAAACCGGAAATGTGTTGAGTACGTACTGATTTACCTCCCTTGTTGCTGCGGAGCTCTCGCGGAAGTTGAATTGTCAGTGAAGCCGTCCTCGTGTGACTGTCGTTCAAACGTCAAATGGATGGAGAGATTTCTCGCAAATTACACGAAGAAGACAACACCTCATGTTAGCTCCGCTGAGAGAAATCAGTCATACGACAGGAGAAAACGTACGAGAGGTTTCGTGGACAGCTGGCGGGAGGAATTTCCATGGCTAGCCGAAAAATCTGTGGACGAGATTTACGACGAACAACAACAACACCATATCGGTGATATTTTAAAAACTCTCAAACTCAGTTTGATTTCAAATCTTTTATTTCTGTGTTCCAGTGCAGCCATGATGGCATCTCTGTTAAAACTGTGTGTTAAAATAAGTTTGGGGGGGGGGGGGGGTCGTAACTAACTGGGGGACATTTTACCAAATAATGATGGGGGCAACCAAAATTCATTTCCAGCTTGCCCTCATGGCTACCAGATTCTGATGGGGGCAACCAAAATCCATCTTCAGCTTGCCCTCATGGCAACCAGGTAATTTGCTAAAGTTACACCACTGAACAAGATAAACATGAGTGGCACATAGGCATGACAAGGAATACACACACCACATAGGCCTGGCAATACACAATTGAAATGGCAATAGTTAGATAAGGATTAATACTGACGGGTGGTGATTTATTGAGGTGTGTGAGTGTGTATAGTGGCAGCAGAAATGTCAATTAGGGGAATAAACAACTGAAACAGAGATTAGAAAGAAAAAAAGTTGATTAGAGAAACGTAAGAAATGTACCTAGGATTGAAATCGGAAATAAAATCTAGAGAATTGGATAGTTACAGAACGGGAAATACAAGACTATATTAGGCTATTAATGCGGGAGTTGCACAATACAGGGTTCCGGCCTTGGCCACTAGGATCGCCTTTGTCTTTATTTCCGTTTCATACCACTTCTATCGTCTGCTAGGCACAGCTGAGTGGGCTGGCTGATCGTTTCGCTTGGACGCGTAGCGGGCGATAACTCTCCGTAATAACCACCGCCCAGCCGCCAGGATCGCGGCGAACGACATTTACGGTTTATCGCGAAAAAGCAGCCGACATGGAAATTGATATGAAAATAGCAGCGACTGCGTGTTTGCTTTAGTATGTGGTTGATTTATATGATTTTAAGTTCAATACTTGATATAATCGATAGAAACCTGTCGTAGTTTATTCGATTGTGCCGCCATATACGTTAAATATACCGAATATAAGACAAATACACCGAATATAAAACAGGCCCGTGGGATGACTGAAATAGTATGAAAACAAAAAGACGTCTTTATTTCTATACGAACGTTTACGTGGATACAAATAAATGAGTTATGTTCACAGCAGTCATATACTATTGTCATAATCATTCTTTGTGGGTGTCGTTATCACGCTAAGTCTGAAGTGAAAAACAAAAGGGCTGAAGAGCCATTCCCTGATCTTAATCATTCTTTGTCAATGTCGTTATCACGCTAAGTCAGAAGTGAAAAAACAAAAGGGCTTAGAGCCATTTTCAGATAATAGCGATCCTGGTGGCTGGGCGGTGGTTATTACGGAGAGTTATCGCCCGCTACGCGTCCAAGCGAAACGATCAGCCAGCCCACTCAGCTGTGCCTAGCAGACGATAGAAGTGGTATGAAACGGAAATAAAGACAAAGGCGATCCTAGCGGCCAAGGCCGGAACCCTGTATTGTGCAACTCCCGCATTAACAAGACAAGGAATACACACACCACAGAAATTCTGGATGGTTGTATTATCTTAGCTAAACCGTGATTGATGAAATAAAATATATATATGAAAGTTGAAATTAGAAACAAAAATACCAAAATAATAACAAACAGTAGTCTACCTGAATAACTGTAGCTCATTCGAAGCTTTTACACCACTGTTAAGTTTTGGATTTGATAGCCGAATTTTAACCATCCATCGTCACATCCTGAAGAATATTCCCATGTGAGTTGTCTTTCAGAACAATCTAGCGAATTTTGCATGTGTTCCAACAGCCTCAGCTTTCAACAGTAAGTTAAAACCATGCTGTATCGGCTGAGCTGTTGAAACACCATCCATTTCCTAGCTCCGACATACTGCATCACTGTCAAAATATGGGTACCATGACAGAGTGATAGATCACACAGCCAGTGAAGGTTCCTGATTTACATTGAATGTCGTTATTGCCTAAGTACATGAAGTAGTATTAGCATTTTACAACAACAACAATTCGCTGACTTACAGTGAAAAATTTTAGTAAAAGGTTATTTATTTTTATTTATTTTTTTTTTTTTTATTTGCTGGCATTGTTTCAGATAGAATACAACAGCCTAATTCATACAATCAGGAATAAAAAGGAGGTCAAAGTCTTCATGTTCAAACTTCCATGGGAAATATAAAAGTGGCAATTTGAAATTTCGATTTTTTAATGTCGGTGGGCCCATGAAACGCAAAATAAAGTTGGTGTTGCCTCACACTGGGTTTCGCCCGTTGGTGAAGAAACCCCTTCTTAGAGGTACTTCTACCAGTGATGATTTCTGATTGCTCATCCTCCAGGGGTATGTGCCCCACACACTGTCCCTTCCTAAAAAAAATTGCCACCCCTAATAGGGAGTGTGCCCAAATTGGAGCGATCTGAAGCCCTGTGAGTACCAAATTATGTGTTACAAAATTATCTGGGGAAATGCTCTTCGCCCGTTTTTCAAACGAGCTTTCATTATTATTAGCTTGAGTGTGAGTTTAGGCCGTTGTCAGTTAATAGCTTGTTTAGCATGACCTTCTCCTGTCAAAACATACATGCTAGATGCTATAATTATTAATTATTAATTATTGAAGGTAAATTTTCTACCATGGACTCATTCCATATCAAATCAAAATAATTTCCCATTAGCCTGTTCCATAAAGCAAATCAACAGGACAATGTGTATAAGTATTCTCTATAGAGACATTTTAAGTTTGATTTAATTTAATTGAAACATTCTGTAAATAATTATGGCAGATAGTAAAACTCCAATGCACACACATTGTGTGAACAGAAATCAAGGGAAACAACTCTTACTTCAATGTGACTACAATAAAAGATATCTTGCATAACTTATTACCCGAATTTTCAACGTCAGGAGTCCCCTCTTATTGAAATCTTCTTTTATTTCTTTTACACTGACTGAAGATATGGATTCTCTGTCCAAGGCAACGAATTTTGTATGTCCGTCGTCTTTAGCTTACGAGAATTTTGACGTGCACGTCGACAGCATGTTTTGTAGTTGTTGACTGAAGACGTGAAGCACTCGACCACTTCGCTCGAAAGCGTTTCATCAGGGAAATGGATGGTTAAATTAGGCACGATGTACCGACTGGTTGATGAGGAAACAACTGATCCATCAACCAAAACCATGATGACTTTGGTACACAACCATCTAAACTGCCGGAGTTCTAACTTTACTGCAACGTGCTCGACACGTGGGAATCCCCGCTAGACATGCATGCCGGGATAACGACTTCGCCTCGTTTTGAAACGGCTTCCCCCAAGAATGTGAACCAAAATGGCGGATTTTGATCGCCTCCGCGGTTGACAGCATGGTCAGCTCATTCGTTTTCATGGATTTGCTTACTTATTTTTTTACGGCCAATAATTACTGATAATTAAAATACATGCGGCATTATTGATCTTCAAAATATTGATGCGGGCGGGTCATGCGAAACAACCTATCAACTGACAACGGCCTTATTTCTCCGGGAAGTCTTTAGAATTGCTCTCGTTCGACGACACGTAGAGTGTTTATTGATCTTTCCCTAGTCTGTTGGCCGGGTAAAGATCAAGCCTGAAGTTATTCAATCATCTGCTTGGGACAGCATAAGACTGTTCCATCGGGCGGTCTTCTTGTACTTCATAAGTTACTTTTGTCCGAGAATGATTACCGGTTACAGCCTTGTAAGAAGAACGACAGACATCTCCTAAGCAATGTTCTTTGCCGTTTTTCTCCTCGACAGCTTCGTCCAAACATCTTTTGGTCTACAGCATTTGTTTGATCTTAATTTTTATTCTGGATGATAATTTCATCTATTCCATTTGAGGACTTATGTGTAGTTTAGACCTCTAATAAGGGGGCGAGTCTACATTGAACATTGTTCTTGTTTGGTCAATTCAAATTGTGAAATTTAATGACCTTATAGTTTATCTACCGGCGAGAGACATCAAAATTTTGCTCTCTTCGGGGAATTTTAAATTTTATTGAAGATCTTCCTAGTTTACGTTGGAAGTATCTTTGTGTTGATGTCGGGCATGTTACTACCAGGCGGAGTTACGCCCACGATTAACGCTAGGAACAATGAATGTGTTCATCTCCTCTGCGTTTCAAATCTCATTACAGTTTCGCGTACTACGGCTGTTTCATTCGGACTCCACTGTGACTTTTCGAGTTTCGGGTTTACAGTTTTCGGATTCAACTTCCGTTGTTTTTCCTTCTACGTCGTTCTTGTTCGCCATAACGTTGTTCCTGTTCACCTCAACGTCGTTTCTCGTACATTTATAAGGTTGTACCCTGCTCCATTGTGAGCGTATATGTACAATAAATTGAACTGATTTGAAAGAAATTGGAAAAATCACTACGCCGTTTCTCACGCAACGCCTTTCTCGTTTCGCTTTACGTCGTTCTGTTACACCTCAACGACATTCCATTACGCCGTCACGTTGTTCTCATACACCTGTACGTCGTTCTCGTACATCTGTTCGACGTTCCCGTTCACCACGTCGTTCTTTTATACCTCCTTATCAGGGTCGTCAAGTTCGACAGTCCCGGTCTCCATTTCTATATCTTTCTCTTGATTGTCATAGAGGCTTCAACGTTTGTTCGCCTGCACGTCTCTCGACTTTGGTGTTTTTCGTCTTTTAGTCGGTATTAAAAAAAAAAAAAAAACGTTTTTACAATTCGGTGTTGCGTCTTCATTATCGCTTGGTTGACCTCCATCGTTTTGTGAGATGCATATCTTCTTATATCCATTCATCCTCGTCTTCGGCGTTTCCTACGATTCACCATCGACGGTCGTCGGTTTGAGTGGCAAGTCCTCGCGTTCAGAGTCAACATCGCCCCTTGTATCACTTCTCTAGTCTTGGCGTTTTTCTCCATCTCAGGGCTTTCACATCGAGGTTTACTCCGGTTCGTCGTTACTTTGGGGGCAGTTTTTCGACACTCTCCATCAAGTGCTTCATCCCCGTATAGACCGTTGGACCAGTTTTGAGACCTTGGCATTATAGTTGTTTTGTCATCAACTCGTAGGGTTATTCATTTCTACGCAGGACCTTACTCATTACGGTCGTCTCCTAGTTTGGTCACTGCAGTGCCATCTGTCTTATTTACAGACGTCATCCCTCAATCCTTTAGTGCTGGTATTGACGTCTCTACATCCACATCTGATTTGGTGGCAGTCCCGCCACATCGTCATGCGGGTGTTCCTTTCCGATTTCCATCTCCGGATCACCATCTCTACACCGATGCTTCCGAGACATGTTGGGGCCATCTGGACAGACTGGAGGTGTCCGGCAGATAGTCTAGGTTGGATGCCAGACTTCACATCAGCCTTCTGGAAATGAAGGCAGTCATCCTAGCAGTTCAGCATTGGAGTTGGCGTCTCGTGAATTTGTCCCTTCTCATCGCTACAGACAACTCTACTGTCAGTGCTCACATCAACTAGATGGGTACTACCCGATCTTTGTCAATGTTTCGTCTGGTGTGGGATCTTTATGACTGGGCTCTCATTCATCTGTCATCTCAATGCTCGCCATGTTCCGGGTCGGCTCTTTGTTTTAGCGGACCACCTTTCTCGCCCCGACACCGTGCTTCAGATCGAATGGCCTTCATCCGGAGGTCTTCCGCCAGATCTGCAGCATCTGGGAGACCCTCCTTGATCGACTTGTTCGCGACGAGGAACTATGCTCAGTTCGCCGTTCATCAGTCCGATTCCGTACCCTTAAGTTTTCGCCATCGACGCCCTTTCAATCAACTGGGTCTACTTCCTAGCTATTGCCTACTCACCCATGGCCCTGTTTCAGGAAGTTCTTCTTTCGATTACTCAGCACGTCTGCGTCATTCTGCTCGTGGTTCCGTGGTGGCCTCGTCGTCAGTGGTTTCCGGTACTGGTTTCACTTCTCACTGCTCCGCCACGTCGTTTTTCCAGTTTGGCCCAGCCTGTTGCGTCAACCTCACGGGATAATACATCACAACCCGCGGTGGCTCAATTTACACGTCTGCAGACTATCCAGTGTGCACTTACAGTCTAAGGATTTTCAGCAGAAGTTGCACAGACGATGGTTTTCAGCCAATCGATCTTCCACATCGCAGCTCTATCAATCGAAATGGGCCTATTTCGCCTCCTGGTAGGTGCCGAGAACGTGATTCCGATCCCGACTCTGCCTCTCTTTCCTTAGTAGCTGACTTCCTCCTTCACCTACATCGTGATAAGAAGTTTCAAATCAGCGCCATTGAGGGGTACCGGTCTGCTTTGGCTAGAGTTTTACGTCTTTCGACCGGCATCGACGTTAGTATGAATGACAATATCTCTGCTCTCCTACCTGCTTTCGCCTTAGTCTCGCCGTACTCGCCAGCTGTTACCGAAGTGGGATTTTGGTGTGGTTCTTAGTGCCCTGCTTCGTCCGCCCTTCGAACCTTTACAGTCCGCCTCTATTAAGCTGTTTCCCACAAGACTGCTTTCCTGGCGGCTTTCGCTTTGGCGTCTAGAGTTTCCGAGTTTCACGCTCTGGAAAGGTCATCTTGACCTGGACGGCAAATTGGTCTCACATTTCCTTTCGTCCCGTCCCTGAGTTCATCGCCAAGAATGAGGCTGTGCGCCAAGGTCCTTGTGCTCAACGTTTGTACTCCATCCCTGCTTTATCAGACTTTGTTCGTGACCTTGAGGACGACATCCTGTTATGCCCTGTACGAGCCATACATCACTATCTCACTCGTACCGACCCTGGTCGGGGTTCTCGTTGTCTATTATTCCTGTCTCTTCAGCCTACTGCAGTGCATGACATTACCAAGAATACTATTGCTTCTTGGTTGAAGAAGACCATTAAGTGGACATATCAACTTGCCATTGACGCTTCCCCACTTCTGACCTCTGCTTCTTTCCATGGAATTTGTGCCATCGCTACTTCATGGCCTTTATGGAAGAACCTATCCCTTCATGACATTGTCCAGTCTTGTGCATGGAGTGCCAATTCAACCGTTTTCTATCTGAGAGTTATGTCAGTACAATCAGATAGAGTGACCACGCTTGGGCCGCTGGTGGCTGCCCAGCATGTGGTCCAGTAACTTCCAAAAAAGCAAGTCGGTCAATCAGCCAGCTTGCTGCATCATCACATCTAATCAGCCATTTCATATGTCCACCATATTACATGATCACCTCAATAGGTCATGCAGTCAGTCAGCCAACTTACAAGACCCATCTCATCGGTGAGTATGGTTTAGGCATGGTTATTACTGGTTTTACTCTATTTACACCCACTGCGTCTCTACGACCTGGGTTTTTCCTTCTATTCAGTATTGTGTACCACATTTACAATCAGGTTTTTGATTTAAATCCACAAGTACCCTCAGCATCTTCGACCCGGGTTCTCTTTGAGTTTTAGTGTTCTGTAAGCCTATACAGTCAGCCAACTTACGGCATCATCACAGCTAATCACATGTCCACCTTATTACATGATCACCTCAACAGGTCAGCCTGTTGCCAACTCACAAGACATCTTTCAAGACCTGACACAATGGTGAGTATTGGCTAGTATCGGCTATATTTTGTGTCAGTTTCAAGTTTAAAGTACAGAGAGTTTGGTGCATGAGAGCAATTATGACCAACTTACTAGATCATCTCAAGAGAGGCAGCTGCTGTCAACTCACAAGTCATCTTACAAGAACTGACACATTCGTGAGTACTACTTTCAGGTTTACCAGTGTCAGCAACAGGGACTAAAGTACAGAGAGTTGACGTAAGACGGCTTGTGGACTAAAGAGTGATATAAGATGGGCACCTTGTATGCAATGTTGTCGGGATGTACATGACCACTTCTATTCGTCATACACTGATTACCACTCGAATACTCACAGCGCCACCGGCCCGAGTTCCTTCGTGGGGGTAAAATTGTGCACTACATCCACGATTACGGCTACATGGATGAGTACATTCAACAATCTAGTATAATTACTCCACGACTACCCACAGCGTCACCGACCAGGGTCCCTCTTGTCGAGTACTAGTGTGCCATGTCCGTGATCATCTCAGCGGTTACTCAGCCTGCTATTGGAACTACAACAAGGCCGAGGTGCCCACCTCCATATGTTGGTAGTGAGCCATTAGCAAGAGGAGGTGTAGATTTGGGTCACAAATATTAAACATTTATTAACAATGTTAGTATTTGTTACCAAATTAAACCGGCTCTTGCTTTGATTACCCTCCCATCCTGCCCCTCACTCCACGGCCTTGCACACCACACTTCTTGGGCTATAAGAGTGAGAAAGAGGGAGATTAAGGATTGGGCAGAGCTTAAGTAACCTAGCTGGGCTGAGAGAGCTCCCGAAGGGGAGACAACTTTTCGTTTTTAACTATTTGTAGGATCTTCCTGAAGGGAGATAAGGCCATTAGCAAGAGCAGGTTTGAGTTGGTAACAAATACTAACATTGTTTATAAATGTTTAATATTGCGCTGCATTTATCCTGATTTGGAAAAGAAAGTCAAGCCATCTTGGCATGACTTCCATATGGAAGTTGTACAGCTAAAACCTGAAGCATTGTGATTGAGGGGGGAGGCGGGTTGTTACATAAATGATGTGGCCATCATGCATGATAGGCGCCGCCTGATGTCAAAGTGAAGGAGGCGAGATGGGGTAATCAGCGTTGGCTGTCCAAAATGGTGTAGCAGTTTGATCGACTCCTTTCTGTGCGTGACTAGAAACCAAACTGGATATCTGTGTTGCCCAAAATGCACTCAATGCCAATGTGTTTCAAAAACAACTGTTATATCCAATTACTTTCAGGATGACACTTCCTTGGTAAATCGCATATACTTGTATTGGATGGACCCCAGTCCCCTGCGAGACTCGAACCCACACCCTCTGACTTTGGCATCAAATCGCCAGCAGTAAATCCAAGCGCTCTAAACCACTCGGCCACATCAGCTTTGTAGTCACTACTAAATGACAAAATTGTCGCGATTGCACTTGGATTTACTGCTGGCGATTTGGTGCCAAAGTCGGGATTCAGGGGAGTGGTCCATCTAATACAAGTATTGTGATTTACCAAGGAAGTGTCATCCTAAAAGTAATTGGATATAAAATTTGTTTTTGTGTATCGTGTAATCAATTTTGAGATCGGAACAAGAACATCTGAAAGTGAGAGAAGATTAAAGCATGAATTTTCAGTAGCTGATGAATGTTCAGAGCTGTTCAACTAGATTTGTAATCGAGGTACATCAGATAAAATCCATTTATCTTTATCCCTGCCTGATGATTATAGTTAGTGTTGTCAGTGTAATCACGAAGACAAATATATGAAGTCATTAAAATCAAATAATAGTCACTGAATCTAATAACTTGAAATTTCATCAGCAAACATGAAAGGATATATTGTCCAGCTTTAAAAAGACGAGATGACAGCCCGAACTGGTTTCTTCATGCACATAATGCTGGAGGAGTCATCTCAAAATACAATGACACTTTGATAGAATCATACAAAATTAAAGTATGAATGTACAGCTCTGAACATTCTGTCTTCCTCACTAGAAAAATATGCCATTTTCATTTTGAGTTTGTGCCATTCATAACATTTTACATGAATGGTTTTACATTACCTGATGGGAGTTGCAGGAGTACTATGCCTATCAATATTTTGCGTTTTACTGAAGTTTACTTTCATTTTTCAACATTTAAGTGTTACCATTATTGACCAATGTACATGAGCACGATATGCCATGCCTGTAAGATAGGCTACTCAACCTTCTGCAAACTCAGTGATAATCATTTTATTTATATATAGGGTAAATGAGAAAGTTCCACGAATTATCCTCTTTCCAGGTTCCTAAAGTAAAGAAGAAAAAGGGTAAACGACAACAAAGACCTTCCAAAACTTCATCCACTCCGCTAACTGATGCAGCCTGTTACCACAAGGGTGATCCTGAGGTGCAAGCCAGTGTTGCATGTATCCGACCTCCAGCCAAGAGACGAAAGAAAACTTGTAAACAACTGTCCAATCAGCAAACAGAAGCTCAGTCAGGTGACTCCGATTTGAACCACACAGAAGAGACCGACCGGATGGGATCCCCATCAAAGAGACGGAAGAAATCTTCTGAGATATCCTCCAATCACATAGAAGAATCTGGGTCAGGTGATATCGAGTATGACGTAGAAGTCCCAGCTGAAAGCATTATAAATACTGCGACAGAGACTCTCGATGCCAGTAATCTCCTCTCTCAGCTTGACGGTCTGGCTGTTGTCCAGTCTGAATATTTGGTAAGATATCAGTACAAAGACTAGATTTTTTTGCTAAATTTTTACATCTCGATAGCGAGTTCTGTAAAGGATCATATCCATCCATCAGTTCGTTTGCTAGACATTTTTGAACATTTGGTGTCTGTGCGATATATCTCCAGTTCCAGTTTATGGGGCAGTACCAAACTTTGAGTAAATCTTACCCACGAGGCAAATAGGAGCCCTATAATTATTGTGGGGTCCATTGCTCAAGGTCACTATATGGCCCCAAAATAAAGATTTGTTGTCTCTGCAATATCTCCAGTTTCAAGTTATTGAGACTAGTACCAAACTTATGTTATGACGCACCCATGGGGCAGAGAGGAACCGGATTCATTTTGAAGTCAAAGGTTGAGGTCACTGTTAACCGAATGTCAGATTGTGATGATAGATCATGGTGGAGAAGAAGCCTACTGCTTTTAAAGTGTGTTCATCAGTTGGCTGTCTGTTCACTTCCCGTGTCTGTGCTGCGTTTCCAGTTTCAGGTTATGGATTGATATCAAACATTAAGTAGGTCTACTCTTGCTACATGGGGCAAGTTGAAACCCCAGGCCTGTTAAGAGGTCAAAGGTCAAGGTTGTTGTGCCCCCATAATGTCATTGAAAGTATCAGTTTTCATGTACATGTAACCTCAAATTCATGGACTGAAGAAGCCTATTAATTATGTCCGTCTCTCCATCGATGTCTTTAAAACTTTAATGATAGATGCAATGTAAAGCACTCCTAAACGCCCTGGTCATCTAATATTATGCTTAGGGATGGCCTTTGGATTATCCTGTGTGTTTTTACAGCCTCGTGCCATCTATTTACAGGTTGCCTATCCCATTGGTATGGCTACAGAGGAGGGGTATGCCACACTTGATGGGGTTATAGACTGGACAGACATGGGTTATCCTCCTTGAGCTACTCTTCAACTTTTGTGGCAGATGAAACAGATGGAAAGTTCCATGTAGGAACCCTGGATGACAAATCTACCAGATCCTTCTCAAACTGTATCAGTTGCGTAGAATGAGAAAATACAAACGTGATCACCTCGCTTTAACTCTGTTACATCTTTATGATGTGAATGTTCAGACAAAATGGACAAGAGGCTCATGCCAATGTATTAAATTTTGTTGTTAAATTTGCACCTCGCTAGACCGTCATCGTCTGTAACGTGCTGTTGACTAAACATTCGTATATGACAGGACATCCGACAAGCTGTACATTGTAACATATTTGATTATGTCAATGCCTTGCTTTGATCAAAGTTTTTGCATCACTTGGCAGACATTGTTTTAGATTTGTTGAGAAAATCGGTGTGAAAACGTAGGACTGCCGGCAGAGTTTGTAGTTATACAACAGAAATTTGCTATGAAGGCAGGCTAGAGTACCAGTACCGTACGTTATCAGTTATGTGCTTCAGTTATTTCAGTCCGAGTATGCATCACAAGTATGCATTGATAATTCAAGTCTTCTAGAATATTTGTTGATTTTGCATAGGTTAATAAGATGTTGTTCATGTTGTTAAGTACTACATGTAGCTCTTGTCTTCATTAAACATTTACATCTCTCTTCAGTCGATGCTGTATTTTATTTCTGTGTATTGTAAAGAAGATAGCTATCTACAGTAGTAGACTGGTTATTCAACTGAAGGAAGTACACTGTCCTACCCAAATATTGGGGTGATCTAAGGAGAAGTGCCTGGCACTTTTAATACTCGGGATAAAACTCCCTTCGTTGTTACGTTAGTGAAGCCAAAAATGAAATCCTTCGATTCTGCACAAAATTTGTGTTTCATACATACAAAATACCCCATATTGATACTGTAAACTCGCACAGTTAAAAGTGATGTGAAATGGTGTCGACGCATGTTTGAAATAGGGCTTTTGTATACTTGTTGGCATGGATTTTTCAGTGTATCTAAAATTATGACACCTTGAACCAAAATAATTTTCTGATGTACTATCATGAAAGATACATGGTGACTTGGGAAATAAAAACAGTAGATATTCATTTTGGTTCAAGGTGTCATACGGTATTTTAGATACATTAAAAACCCCATGAAAGCCCAATTACAAATGTGAGTCGATGCTGTTTAATGTTACTTCTGACTGTGCACTAACATTATAAACCCTATGTATGTTTCTGCTTATGAAACAGTTTTTCGTGGAGAATTAAAGAAATTAATTTGTGGCTGTTTACTACTAACACCCTCTGATTTTGAGGTCATGGGTCAAAGCACCTCAAAGTTGAATCTAGCCTTGCCCGGACTGTACTTTACGTTATGCTGCCTATAGCTAGCTCTTCTAATATTTTACAAATTTAAGGTAACAGCAGTCCATTCGAGATTCAGATCATCTGAGATACGCCCATTGGAAAACTTTGGTTGTGTGTTGCATTGGGACTTGT
>JAVTVY010035206.1:0-14792 GCA_036873755.1 Hanleya hanleyi | reverse complement strand
TTTCTGTGTTTTCGTTCATGGTTAATCGAAATCGAGATATCTACAAGGGCGGCAGAGTAAATAAACTGGAAACACGCTAGTTGTCTGCTACAATTCTGCTACAATATTCAACTGTCTGTACTTCAGTTACAAGGCAATAAATCCACCGAAACTCCTCTGGTTTCTCGCGTTAACAGCCGCGTGTGCTGTATATACACGTTGATAAGGTATGTTCCGGACATGTACGACCTGCTATCTTAATCAAATTATAGTAAACAAATGTGAGTATGAGAGACGTTTTCTAAACAAATAAAGCTCGGACCATCAGATAATGTACTGGACCGTACTATATCGTATTGCATGTTTCAGCCTTTCATTTGTGTTGAACCACTATTTTTAGTACTCCCTCTCCTCAATGTTTACGGTGCACGATGCGCCTATTTTGACATATGTGCTACGCTCATAAATCAGCCTGTCCCAATCGTATCATGGTGATATCGGATCAATGTCGAGCGTTACGCTCCTCACTTTAAGGAAAGTAAGGGACGTAGGGTACTCATTCTGATTTACGAGAGTACATATGTGCATGTAGACACTACTATTGTCCAAAGGGAAGCGCCAAGGGCGTATTATCGTCCCACCTAATAATAGGACAATAATTAACGTTCAGTAGCAACTATCAATATTGTCGCAGTTGCGATAGTTGTGTCACTAGCAGTTGTCGGGTCGTCAGATTATATCACATTTGTGTCATTAGCAGCCGGCGCTACAAGCAGTCAGCCGATATTGTCACAATTGCGACATTACCCGCATGGCGACTCTGCATGCAGACGACACAATTACGACAGTTGTGTCATTGGTAGTTGCTATTGCAATTTCTCATTGTCGTACTTGTGGTATTATCGGTTAACAGTGCACATCTCAACCACTAATGTCACAACGAAGAGAGTATGCAACCTAGCCAGGGGAACAGTAATTATCTGATGTAAATATCTGTACATATGAAATCTCCGTTTCCGTTTCAGAATCCATCTTTGGTACATGAACCAATTTGAATACGGTGAAGTCATTAGTTCCACTTTCTGAAGTCAGGGGGGCACTGTACTTAATCACGGATTAAATAACATACTCTCTATTTTAGAGAATACCATGTGAAATTGGGACTCTAGCTTGACGAAACCTCTGAACTGAGCGAGCCTGTTGTCTCGAAGTCGATTTTCCTTGCGGTGCACTTTCAAACTTGAGTTAGTGAGTGATTTCAGATTTAATGTCGCTTTCAACAATATTCCAGTCACATCACGACGATCCCATATTTGACCGATCACTTAGCTATTTCACAGTAATATCTTTTATGGCATGCAGGTCTTAATTCCAAGTATATTTTTCTTGCTGAAGTAGCAATTTGGCGACCATCTTGAATTTACCCACTATCTAAGATATTCTCCAGGAGAACCACAGAACCGATCAGCGCGAAAGTTGCTATATGAGATCGTTGTTGGCTCCGACAGGTGTTTCGAAAGTTGCTGCGTACAAAAAAAATTAGCTACATGTACGTTGTGCGACATTGCGACGCCGAATATGGTGGTTTGAGAGTATCCAGTATAGATGACATTAGATGTATTAGTTTTCGTTATTTTGGTTATATCTTTGCAGCACTGATATGATGGAATATTTTTGTAACAGAATCCTATGGTGAATTGTTATGAAGTTACCAGTTTTCGTTAATTTGGATATATTTCTGAAACATATATAGGTAAATTTATGAAATTTGCATAATGTTACTTGTTACTTGATGTGGTGAATTATTATGATGGGTCCAGCTTTCGTTCATACGGCTATATCTATGAAACAAATGTAGATAAATATGTAGAACTTCCATCATCTCATTCCTAACAGCATGCTCTTATAGTGAATTGTTATGAAGGGCTCAGTTTTCGTTACTTTGACTTTATCACTAAATCAAATTTAGGTAAATGTATGAAACTTGCATCATATCATTTCTATCGTTGTAACATTATGCTGCTGTGGTGAATTATCATGAAGGGTCCAGTTTTTGTTACTTTGGATTTATCTCTACGTCAAATACAGATGAATGTATGCGACTTGTAACATATCACTTCTAATTCTTCTTATTGTTTTGCAGTGAATTATTATGAAGGTTCCAGCTTTTGTTACTTTGGCTTTATCTCTACAGTAATTATAGGTAAATTTGTCAAACTTGCATCATATCATTTCTATTGTTATAGCATTATGCTACTTTGGTGAATTATTATGAAGGGTCCAGTTTTCATCTTTTCGGCTATATCCCTGCAACGTATGAAGTAAGAAACAGATGCGTATCTTACATCAAATCTATTCTACAGATATGAGGATTCTCGTTATGACGCTGTATGAAACGTGCATCATATCACTTCTATTGTTATAACCTTATGCTTAGAAGGAAGAGTGTGGGTCATTATTCTAGTGTGCCGGACGATTATTTCTGCGGTGGATAACAACATTTTTTGGAGGTCAAACAACCATTCCGGTATACAATTAGTCGTAGTGGCGAACGTTTCCTGAGTGGTGGGGGACTATCATTCCTGAAGCGGACCGTTATTCCCGTCTGCCTGACAATCATTCCTGGGTGGGGCGGACCATCATTCACATATGCCAGGCAATCTTTCCTGGGTGGTGGGTGACGTGAAAATAAACTCAACATGCACACTACAACCTGTGGTAGAATCGCCTGCTATTGTTACAATGATATTGCGAAATTGCCTGGCGACCTGACAACTGCTGATGAGCTACAAATGTCACAATTGCGTCAACTGTCATTTTGTCACATTTGCGACAATCGTGATATTTGCAGTTGCAACAACAAGGACTACATTTTTGCACAAGAGTGGTGGAACAAAGCTTCTAGATAACGACAGGGGAATAGCTGTAGCGAGTAATGTAGGAAAGGTGATTACAACGATCTTAGGAATAAGGCTCCAGAGAGATGTGAAGAGTAGAGTTCTTTTGGGAGAGATACAGACGGGATTTGGGAAGAGTAGTATGTGTCCAGTTAACCTCTCAAGTTTTGGAGAAAAAAGGAATCATAAACAGGGATGCTGTGCGGATGTGTGTTGTCACGGTTACTCTTTGCGATCTACTTAGCGGAGTAGGAAGACGACTAGAAGGGTGCGGGTGGGAAGTGAGTATCGGAAAACGAACCATTCCTAGTGAGTGAGTGAGTGAGTGAGTCAGTCAGTCGGTCCATCCGAATACTTTCGTCGGAAAAATAAGGAGAACCGTCGACATTAGAACCTTGATATTTGGCATGAACGTGCATTAGGGAACTGTTACCAGCAAGTTCTGAGCTGACCTACTTTTGATGAAAATTTCACCTACTTAGATGACCTATAACGTTACGCTTGGGCCCCCAAGTCATCTTCCTCAACCTACTTCGTAGGTCCTGTGAAGTTAGTCACACTACTCATGTATGCAGATGATATCGTTTTATTTGTGAAAACAAGGAAATAATTATAGTTTATCCTGGATATAGTAGGAAAGTTTCGATTTGAAAGAAGATAATTCACAGCCCATCAAAGAGTTGCGGCATGGTTAGTAGTCAGGTTAAACCAGAAGCGGACAACTGGCAACTTGGGAAGTTAAGTCTGGAAGAGGCGAAAGAACATGTCATGAAGATAGGAGAGGCGGATGAAAATAAGTACCTATGAATTTAAATGAAGTTGAAACGGCAAATTTTCAGGGTGCAAAAGCAAGAAATTGTAGCAAATGCAAAGAGAATGTTGGGTATAGTCAAGGCCAGAAGTGCCAACACCGAAGTATGTGCATAAGAATATCATAGGAGAGCGTTGCACTCCCTATGATTTTAAACGGGGTGGAAATAGTGGAACTAGATGGGAAAACACTGGCAGGATTGGATTTGGTGAAACTTTGGTGGAGCAGAATGGCAGAGAACTATAGGAATAATGAAGTTAAACTACTGCGTATACGGACGTCTCATTAGAATGGAGGGGGATATATGGGTAAAAACTACACGGGAGGAACGTCTCAAAACAGAAAAAAACAGATTGGGTGATTCAAAGAAGTAGGACAGATTAGCACAAAATATGATGTTAACCTAAAGGAAACCGGAAACAGTGAGAGAGAATGGGGAAAAATGGTCGCTCCTAAAGTATAGGATGGAATCTAAGTCATCTTTGGCCATATACAAGAAGAAAGAGAGTTCATGGAAAGAGTGGTATGTAGACTGGGCGGGTAATTTTTCTTGACTGGCGAAGGCCAGGACAAGGTCGTTGAGCATAAAGAATAGGATGAAACGATGAATACAAGAGAGAAGGTGTGAAACATGTGGGGCGATGGAGGATATGAAACATGTTTTGTTATATTTTGCAAGGTACAGGTCAAGGAGGGCAGAGTTGCAGGATCAGTTGCTAGCTTCACAGAAGGAAACTAGATGGGGAAGGATAAGTGGGGATGACGGAGACATGGCCTTATCGGACTTGTTGGGGCTTGGTGGTAATGATCTGGATGAGACATTGTGCAGGATGTGTGGACAATTAGGGGAGTTATAGAGGGACTGGGTGAGGCAGGATTGCAGTAGACTGTTGGTGCAATCTGAAGGATTACCATAGGAAAGAGCTCAATAGTGGCAAGCTGGCCAGGAGGGGTAAGCATATTGAAGAACGTGAGTTGGAGAGAAATTCGACGAGAGAGTGATATACTACATAATGAATGGATTGGCTATAGGGAGATTGAATTATGAGGCCGTGGTGATACTTGGTGGGAGTTGCTGCCAGAATCGGTCCGACAAGAGAGAAGGAGGAGGTTTGACAGATGAAAATGTTAGGCGTTACCTCTGCGGTTGTGGAGAAAATAAGACTATAAGGTTGTGTTGAATGTGAAAGAGGTATATTGTTTAAGAATGTGAGGATTACATAGTGCCTATGTGACACTGATAAGAGGGATCATGTGTAGAGAGGGTTGGGGAAAATGAGTTGCACGGCGTGTTCGCACAACCAATGCCCATTGCGGTGCGATGGAGTGCCCAAGTACATCCATCCGTTCATTCATCCAGCCTACCTAGAAATTTAGCTGGTACATATATTATGTTTCGAAAATTATCCACAAGTCATCCGAACATAAAAACTGACTTCTGGAATCGGGTGAACAGTTGCGTCGTCGACTGAATCGTGTTTATGACACTTGACTGACGTATAGTCGACTCGGCAGACGTAAATGTGACAGGAATCAATTTCACATCACTTCCTATTTATGCCTGTTTAGACACACCCGAGCCATTATTGCATCTGTTAGAACGAAGTGGCAATACAGAAAATGTCTAAATGCATCATTTTGAAGTGGAACGGAAATATGTCGATCACATAATATGTTGTCATAATACAGTTTATGCCAAGAAAAAATATATATGGTTTCTAGCCAGTGCCAGTTCCCGGATAAAGATGTCTGTGAGAAACGTTAGTCAAAGCTTAACGTTTTGTTCGGGATTTCTTCAGAAATTTACAAACTTGGCATTCTTGGCATACTCCATCTTCACAAGTCCAGGTAAATCCTAAATCTTTGCAGAGGGTTTACCTGGACTTTTTTGGTGATTCGAATGAGTTCTCGAGTGGAAGCCTCTATTATACAATCTCGAACATTTCATCCCTCGCGCTGGTTTTGAGTTAGCATGTCGGTATCCCAAGCCTGCGGACTTTGCTTTGATTTCCGATGTCGATTTCCGCTTGACATCAAAGCAGTATGGCCCGCGATGAAACTGAAACCCGTCACATCTCATACCTCGCAGCGGATTGGCCTAATCAATCAGCTTAGCGCGTTCACTCATTGGGTTGATTCAGAGGAAACTCGTTCATCTATTTATATCAAGAACTCGTATGGGTAACTAACCAGGCCAGTGTATCGATCCCAACAGATCGATCGATACACTGGCTCGCGAGGATGGGCATACTCATGCTTTCCAGTGTTGCGTTTGCTTTGGTCATGTATAAATTGTAAGAGCATATGACAAACCTCCTAAACTGGTATTAGCACCATAAGATATTTGTAGTCTGTCAACAAGTTCGGATATTGTTTGAAAGAAGTTTCCATTAATCGTTGCTGGAATCCACGTTGTCGCGATGAGGGAGCCAGTTGACCAACAGGAACTGCTTCTCAATATAGGTGTGATGTGAAAGGTTCAAATCCCGAGCTTCCCAGAGAGAAAAAGTAGCAAACCGCTTAGAAAGCGCCTTACTTAATATGTAGTAAATCAGCTGCGTACATCTTGATACAATTATACTCTATTATTCGTCGCCACAGATGATCCACCACGCCGGGTATCCTGAATTTTCCACCCAAACATATAAAACATATAATTTTTTCGAGATGCGGCTGCCAGAAATCAGTAGGTCATTCCACACGAAACAATTACAGAGAAAATGGAAGGTGGGCAATCAAACTGGCCCCGAGTTAAAATTTTAAGAGGTTGTTTGGATATATTTTAATGACAAAATTGACCAAGCGTCCATAGTTCACATATATATGCTGCCTATATCTACCATGGTATTAAGTAATTTAGCGATACGGTTAATATATGGCTTCCTGGTTCTTTTCCACCAATGACATGTGAATGCCAAGACGATTTGTTATTAGCCCGCTGTCATGCGCTGCGAAAGTTCGGGCTGTTGGTTGATTGGTTGGTTTGATTGGGCACTCCATCGTATTACAATGGGCACAGGTCATACAGAGTATGCCGTGCAACCCGTTCCCCCACACCGCCTTACACATGCTCCCTCCTACCAATGACGCATAGCCATCGGTAATTCCCCATTATATCTTCTTCACATCTGTATCCATATCATCTAATGTTGATCACGTCCCATACAGAGTATGCCGTGCAACGCGTTCCACCACACCGCCCTACACATGCACAGGAGTACATTGGAGTATAGTATGATGGCCGATAGGGTCCATCGCTGCGTGCGTTTATTTTGTGGCATGCGAAGGGGCGAAGGGGCGAAGGGGCTATGCGAAGGGGCGAAGGCGCGATGCGATGCAAAAATAGCGATGCGAAGCGGCTATGCGAAGGGGCGAAGGGGCTATGCGAAGGGGCGAAGGCGCGATGCGAAGGGGCGAAGGCGCGATGCGAAGGGGCGAAGGCGCGATGCGATGCAAAAATAGCGGCTATGCGAAGGGGCGAAGGGGCTATGCGAAGGGGCGAAGGGGCTATGCGAAGGGACGAAGGGGCTATGCGAAGGGGCGAAGGGGCTATGCGAAGGGGCGAAGGGGCGAAGGGGCGATGGAGCGATGGAGCGATGGAGCGAAGGGGCGATGGAGCGATGGAGCGAAGGCGCGATGGAGCGAAGGGGCGATGGAGCGAAGGGGCGATGTAATACGTCACTAGACTTGGATTTGCGCATGTCTGAATGCGAAACCGGAAGGCGAAGGGGCGAAGGGGCGATGGAGCGAAGGGGCGAAGGGGCGATGGAGCGATGGAGCGAAGGGGCGATGGAGCGAAGGGGCGAAGGGGCGATGGAGCGATGGAGCGATGGAGCGAAGGGGCGATGGAGCGATGGAGCGAAGGCGCGATGGAGCGAAGAGGCGATGGAGCGAATGGGCGATGTAATACGTCACTAGACTTGGATTTGCGCATGCCTGAATGCGAAACCGGAAGGCGAAGGGGCGAAGGGGCGAAGGCGCGATGGAGCGAAGGCGCGAAGGGGCGATGGAGCGATGGAGCGAAGGGGCGATGGGGCGAAGGGGCGATGGAGCGAAGGGGCGATGGAGCGAGGCGATGGGGCGAAGGGGCGATGGAGCGAAGGGGCGATGGAGCGAAGGGGCGATGGAGCGAAGGGGCGATGTGACGTCACTGACCTGGATTTGCGCATGTTTGAATGACAACGAGGGTTATTTGGTCCGTGTAACACTTGACAATTCAGCTTTTCATCTTGCAAAATTGAAAGTAGAAAGATGGAAAGCTCTTCATCGCTCCCGTGTTCGAGCTTTCCATCTCGCAAAATTGAAAGTAGAAAGATGGATAGCTCAACATCGCTCCCGTATTCCAGCTTTCCAAAATGAGTTATGTCATATAGAAATACGAGAGCGATACTTTATTAAAATTGATCTGGTTTCTCCAAACTTACAACATTTGCATTTACGACAAATGTATGCGTGCACCTTGCACAGTTCAATTTTCGTGTTGTTTTTTTTGGTTTCGCAAAATCAAAAATTGAAATTTGATCGTCAATGAGATACAAAAACAAAAACGAAAATTGAAATTTGTCAGTCAATTTTCAATTTTCGTTTATGTTTGTTTGATTGTTTGTTTGTTCGTTTATTCACCAGATAAAACATATGTACAGTAAAGTTGAAATTTATACACATACATCATGGAAATCTGTCGGGATGAAAACCCCAAAGGGCTTGTAATGTCCCAAGTAATATAAAAATGAATATTTAAAGACAGATTTATACTGGATTTAGATAAACAAGACTGGGTGAAGATTAAGTATAAATTCGGTGAATAAACAGAAATCATAAATGAACGATGTGCATTTGTTTGCTATCATATTCCTGGGTCGGTGAGAGCCTTATAAGGCTGACGGCATCTTGTTCCATTCTTTTGGAGCAATTCTTTTGGAGCAATGATTTTAGGAGTATGTAAAGAAAGATTTGTCCGATAGAAAGGTCGATATAAATTATACAAATGACCACGCGTAGGGTAGGCGTGTACCTGGAACTGTCTCGTAAAATAATTTTGAAATCGAACTGGAAACAAACTCGAATTTATGAAGAAATTTATGGGCAAACTGGAGAGTGATCATGAGGTAAAGGTTCAGTTCTGACAATCTCAGGATCTTGTAGGAGGCACACAAAGGCGCAGTGTGCTCAAGTCTAGAGCTCAGTGAAATAATTCTGACGACTCTCTTCTGCAGTCAAACAAGTGTATGAAGATGACTCGGATAAGTATTAGACCATACCACATTGCAATAGGATATATATGGATAAATCAAAGAATAATAAAGAAATGAAAATCAAATATTGAAAATTGCCTCGATTTGTCCGTTTTTCGTTTTTTGATTTTAACTTCGACTTATCCATGCTAAGTTCGCACGTGGAAGGGTTATGATGTAACTTCCGTTACGACGAGTAGAATAGAAAACGCAAATCGTGTCGTATAAGAGATGTGGAGCGTGAGAGGCATGTGCCCCACCAGGCCATCCTCGGGAGACAGTGTATCGATCGATTTGTTAGGGTATCTATACACTGCCTTGGTTAGTTGCCCACGGTAGTTCTGGATAAAAATAGATCAAGGAGAGTAGTATACAGACGGCATATTGACTCTCATTGACCTGGCATAAGAATCTGGCGTAGAGGTCAAATGCATTATAGTACCGGCAAAAACCGGCAAAGGTGTGCGCCGTCTCAAAAAGGACGCCGTCTCATGTGGAGGTCATGTGGAGGTCACGTGATGGTCAAGTGCATGAGGCATGTATTCCTCTACAGTTATGTGGTCTGGCGGTGATGCGGTCTGCCTCCGCGGACAGAAAGTAGTCCCAAATACGTGGGTTTTCGTGAGAATGTTCGGCAATCTTCAGGGCCGGGAGGGGCCCGTAGTAGACTGATTGGATCGAGTGAGGTGTCAAAGTGAAGCGCTCCTCCAGGACCATCCAGTCATGGGTGGGTGCATGTAAAATTAGGATTTGTCCCGAAAATATAAAAAGCGGAACACGGACTTTATTCCTACACTAGGGGAAACCCCTATCAACCCTATCCCAAAGGGTTAATATCTCTCCCTGGCTTATCGGGGCCTGCTGAGAGAGTGGGGCAGTGGGTGTATGTAAAATGAGGATTTGTCCCGAAAATATAAAGGCGGAATACGGACTTTACCGCTACAATAGGGGAAAACCGCTATCAGCACTATCCTCAAGGGCGAATATAGGTCCCCCGGGCTTATCGGGGCCTGCTGAGAGAGGTAGGGTGGGGGAGTGGGTGCATGTAAATTGAGGATTTGTGCCGAAATTTAAAAAGCCGAACACGGATTTACCCCTACAATAGGAGAAATCTCCTATCAACCCTATCCCAAGGTATAGTCACAGGATATTCATTCACATTGACCTTTGACCTCTTGGGGTCAATGGGCGTCAATATACTCTTTAAGTACACAAAAGTCAATGAGTGCAAGCGTACTACTCTGTATCTGGGGTTAGGATGCGTAGGTGTATGGCGTCACTTCCGGTAGGCGTGAATCGGGCATGACCCTGGGGAACATGTTTAGACCTGTCTGACCTACATCCGGGTACTTTCCTGTGAGTGAGTGAGTGAGTGAGTGAGTGGGTGAGTGAGTGTGAATGAGTGTGAGTGAGTGAGTGAGTGAGTGAGTGAGTGAGGCGTGCCCAACGCCCGTCTTAACGCATGGGCGCACTAACGATGGTGAGTGAGGGAGTGAGTGAGTGAGTGAATGAGTGAGTGGGATCCGGCTGGACTAATGTATTGTCCGTTTTCATGATTTTGCGCATGCGCAGTCTGGTTGTAGTATAGAAAGCAGGCATTTTGTGGATTCGTGGAGGTTTGTTGAGTGATTGAGGGACCATACCTGGTCAAATGGACCGTGTGGGGTATCAGTTTTACATCCAGGTCCTCATCTTACATTTAGGAGTAGTATAGAACGCCACAATTTTGGGGCCACGAGCTTCGAGCTTCGAGCTCCCGCCTACCTCATCCCCGAGCTCCGAGCTCCCGACTACTCCATCTCCGAGCTCCGAGCTCCCGTCGTTACGCCTTAACACCTGTCGTTACGCCTTAACGCCCTAGCATAACGCCGTGACGCAATGATATACACAGATGAAAGAAAAACAACAACAACAAGGATGAGAGATGAGTGAACAACAACAACAACATGTTTTTTTTCATATGGTTTATTCTCACCTCCAGAATATCATACCCACGCAGGGGGAGCTGCGTTGGGTATGTTTACAAGAAGATTCTTGTCCAATCAGAGGCCGCCATTTGGCGCTGTATCAGTCATATTCGTTCTTGCCCGTTACTGCGTTAGATGTATTCTCGGCTGCTCTTGTCCAATCAGAAGTCGCCGTTTCAGAAACTTTCACCTTTGCTCGGTGTGACCTAATCGTCGTCGGGTAGGCCTGGATATTGTTCGGGCAGCATGTCCTGAAAGAGTTGTTTGCGCATCCTGATCGCATTTTCCAGTGCCTCAGTGGGTGGTAGCCCCATATCCTCTTCCAAGTGACCCTTGATCTTCACGATGGACCTGTGCGTGGGTCGCCTTTCATTTCAAGCGATAGTAAGGTATACTGTTCATAGATCGCCATGGCTATTTTCCTGATGTAGGGGCGCATTTGGGTGTACGCCTGTTGTAAGTTATCCTGTCCGACGTCCTCGATCGCTGCAGCATGAGTATTGATAGCTGCTGTCACAATACGATCCCAGAAGGTAGGTTCTGCCTCACTTTCCTGGGATGTAGGCTAATTATCTGAGGTCAAGCTCTCCGTATCAGTGGATAGACTCTCATCAATCTCTGTATCGGCTTCTTGTGCCTCGGAGTCTTCAATCCCATGTATATTATTCTCGTGTCGCATCATATCGTAACGTCTGGTGAACTTGCGTTGGCAAGTATATGCCATATTGACGGTTGAACGTCCACTGTGCGTGTTTTGGCAATACACTTGTTTTTATAGACAGTAACGTCCGTCAACGCTTAGCTTAACGCTTCAACGCCCTGGTGAACTAGCTCAGAAGCCCTGAGTTTCACCAATACATCGAAATGCAGTGACGCCCGTCACCGCCCGTCGCTACGCCTTAACGCCCGTCTCAACGCCCGTCAACACCCGTCGTTACGCCTTAACGCCCGTCACAATCACTTAACGCCCTATCTTTACGCCCCAACGCCCGTCCCAGCGCCTTAACGGGCGATAAAGGGGTTTTGGAAGACGATTAACCTTTGAACAGGTTCAAAGGTCACTTTCGGTCACGTGGTCAAACGTCACTTCCGGTCACGTGACCGAAAGTGCAGTCAGAGTTCAAAGGTTAATTGTCCTCCAAAACCCATTTATCGCTCGTTATGGCGCTGAGACGGGCCTTAAGGCGTAAAGATAGGGCGTTAAGGCATTGAGACGGGCGTTAAGGCGTAACGACGGGTGTTGACGGGCGTTGAGATGGGCGTTAAGGCGTAACGACGGGCGTTGACAGGCGTCACTGCATTTCGATGTATTGGTGGCAATTCCATGAAAATCAGGACTTCTGAGCTAGTTCACCAGGGCGTTGAAGCGTTAAGCTAAGCGTTGACGGGCGTTACTGTGTATAAAAGCAAGTGTATTGCCAAAACACGCACAGTGGACGTTCAACCGTCAATATGGCTTATACTTGATCTGGGTGCCAACGCACGTTCACCAGACGTTACGATATGGTGCGATACGAGAAAAATATACATGGGGTTGAAGACACCGAGGCACAAGAAGCCGATACAGAGAGTGATGAGAGTCTATCTACTGATACGGAGAGCTTGACCTCAGATAGTCAGCCTACATCCCAGGAAAGTGAGATTGCTGAGAGTCTATATACTGATACGGAGAGCTTGACCTCAGATAGGCAGATTACATATCAGGAAAGTGAGGCAGAACCTACCTTCTGGGATCGTATCGTGACAGCAGCTGTCAATACTCATGCTGCAGCGATCGAGGACGCCGGAGAGGACAACTTGCTACAGGCGTACACCTAAATGCGCCCCTGCATCAGGAAAACAGCCATGGCGATCTGTGAACGGTATACCTTACTATCGCTTGAAATGAAAGACGATCCCACGCACAGGTCCATCATGAAGACCAAGCGTCACAAGGAAGAGGATATGTGGCTACCACACACTGAGGCCCTGGAAAATGTGATCAGGATGCACAAACAACTCTTTCTGGACATGCTGCCTGACGACGATTAGGTCTCATCGAGCAAAGGTGAAAGTTTCTGAAACGGCGACTTCTGATTGGACAAGAGTAGCCGAGAATACATATAACGCAGTTACGGGCAAGAACGAATATGACTGATACAGCGCCAAATGGCGGCCTCTGATTGGACAAGAGTCTTCTTGAATTGCAAACATACCCAACACAGCTCCCCCGGCGTGGGTATGATGTACTGGAGGGGAGAATAAACCATATGAAAAAAGCATTTTGTTGTTATTGTTATTCTCTCATCTCTCATCCTTCTTGTTTTTGTTTTTCTTTCATATGTGTATATCATGACGTCAAGGCGTTATGCTAGGGTGCTAAGGCGTAACGACAGGCGTTAAGGCGTAACGACGGGAGCTCGGAGCTCGGGGATGAGGCAGCCGGGAACTCGGAGCTCGGAGCTCGGAGCCCCAAAATTGTTGCTTTCTATACTACTCCTAAATGAAAGATGAGGACCCGGATGTAAAAGTGATACCCCACACGGTGCATTCGACCAGGTATGATCCCTCAATCACTCAACAAACCACCACGAATCCCCAAGATGCCTGCTTTCTATACTACGGCCAGACTGTGCATGCGCAAAATGATGAAAACTGACGATACATTAGTCCAGTCGGATCCCACCTACTCACTCACTAACCATCGTTAGTGCGTCCATGCGATAAGACGGGCGTTGGGCACGCCTCACTCACTCACTCACTCACTCACTCAATCACACTCACACTCACTCACACACTCTCTCACAGGAAAGTACCCGGATGTAGTTCAGACAGGTATAAACATGTTCACCAGGGTCACGCCCGATTCACGCCTACCGGAAGTGACGTCATGCACCTACGCATCCTAACCCCAGATACAGAGTAGTACCTTTGTGCACTTAAAGAGCATATTGACGCTCATTGACCCCAATAGGTCAAAGCTCAATGTGAATGAATATCCTGTGACTATATTTTGGGATAGGGTTGATAGGAGTTTTCCCCTATGGTGGCCCTCCACAGTTTCGTAGTAATGGCCCCTAATTTCATAATACGATAGACTGCCCGTGTTCTGCTGCATCATAATTCTTCTTGTCTTCTTAATAGCTTATATCTATAATACCATCCTATTCAGCATTATCAACGCTTCAAAGAGCACGAGCAGATCGATGGCTGGCTTCGTCTACACGGTGATCGGGATCATGGAGTAAATTTTGTCCTGCCTCAGTTATGCCCCTTGGGTGTACCTAAAAATCCGTTTTAGGTACGGGAAGAAAATCTGACAAAAAATGGGCAGGTTGACCCCCACTTTTTTTGCCTTTTTAAGTTGAGACCGGGCCTGGGAACGTGAGTAAGAAGTTTAATTGAAATCGCTCTTACAGATTTTTCTGGAAATTGAGCCAAATTTGGCCATTTTTCGACATTTTAAGGGGGTTTCTAGGAAAAATGAAGAAAGCTTGGAGAGTTTACGACAACTGGTGGCCGAAAAACGGACCAATGGTCTAATCCTTGCTCAATGGAAGAATCCCTGGAGTGCACCCTATTGTAGGGGTAAAGTCCGTGCTCCGCTTTTTATATTTTCATGACAAATCCTCAATTTACATGCACCCACTCACCCACCCTACCTCTCTCAGCAGGCCCCGATAAGCCCGGGGGACCGATATTCGCCCTTTGGGATAGGGTTGATAGAGGTTTTCCCCTATTGTAGGGGTAACGTCCGTATTCCGCCTTTTATATTTTCGGGACAAATCCTCATTTTACATACACCCACTCCCCAACTCTCCCAGCAGGCCCCGATAAGCCAGGGACCGATATTAGCCATTTGAGTTAGGGTTGATAGGGGTTTTCCCCTAGTGTAAGGGTAAAGTCCGTGTTCCGCTTTTTATAT
>JAVTVY010035205.1:0-14622 GCA_036873755.1 Hanleya hanleyi | reverse complement strand
TCCAAACCTAGACCAAAACACGTACTTGGTCTGTGGGTTGATTTCATTGGCTCTCTATTTTTACTATAGTGCTCTTGCATTCTAACATTGATGGGTTACATTTTGGCCCCATCCTACACCACTGATTTCAGTTTGACTGAATCTCCACATTGGGCATTTATGCGTTATGAATAAAACACACAAGACAGGGTTTTTGGGTGAGATCTCATTTTGTTTTTTATTCAGTAACAACAACAACGTGAGAACAACCACGTGAAAACTGAAGCCCAGAACAAGGGGCTTGTACATTGAAAGAACTGAAGCCCAGAACAGGGGGCTTGTACATTGAAGCCCAGAACAGGGGGCTTGTAAACTTAAGCCCAGAACAGCGGGCGTGTGTACATTGGAAAAATTCAAGCCCAGAACGGGACTTGTACATTGAAATGATGGGCGGCCCAGTCATATACGAGTACATCTCGGTCCTCAGCCTTGGGGTACTCGTCAAACATCTGTACGATGGTAGATAAGGGTCTTCCCCGGCATCGATGGTACAGGTAAAACAAGCAATATTGTCCGCACACCATACTGTCCAGGCTTTGCAACGTTTTAGTATTCCAACACCACGTCTCTGTGCCTTGATCCATGAAGTCTGTTAAATCGGGATGGAGGGGTGGCAGGCCGTATGGGTCAAAGTATTCGCCCTGCTGTTCTGTCAAGTACACGGCCACCCAGTGTTCACCGGGCCGATCCATCGGGTCCGTGTTGAGAACGTAAGCAGCAGGATACACACGGTCTAATGGGAACACATCTCGGGCGAACACCCCTTGAAACATCATACGTGTCTCTGGGTCATTCTCCAGCACGGTGGTTATCTGGTCTGTATCCATGTTATGTGGCGAAGTCACACAGCACGTTACGGCTTTTATCGATTTGAATGATGTTGTCAAACTCGGCGTAGCAGATCACATTGATGGTTTTCGGTAAAGGTGTCCCAAAATGCAGTTCCAAGCGTAAGTTGCCTTTCTTGACGAGACTCAGTTGATGATCGTTGTCTAAGGTGGGAGTCAGATCGAAACAGAACAACGTGTACCCTCTGCCAAAATCGTCTCGACTGATCATATTTCCCTCGTCTTGGTTGATTTGGCCAGTTGCTGTGAAGAGGTTCAGATAGCTCCGGATGTAATTGTCCGTTCCGAAATTAGGTTGTAAGGGACGTGCCGGTACCTGTTGGCCATCCACATGCAGGGCCACGAAATTGATGTTGAACGCTTTTAGGTTGAACGGATTCCTCGAGAGAGTCCCATTATAACTGATGTTCTCCACACAGGCTAGGGTTAAACGCTTGGGCAAATCCCCCAGGAACAGGTTTTCTTGATTGACAATCATATTGCCTTTAGGAACGGAAAAGACCTTGGTCTGTACTCGTCGAATCGGGTACTGGGCTGGGTTTTTCTCCAAGGCCCTGATGTGCCCCAACTGTACACCTGGGCTCGGTTTCACTTTGCGTACAAACAGACTTGCCTCTTGGATGACAATGTTATACTCGAGGTCCTCATTCAGGGCCATCAAGGCAAACGCAGGCGTTGCGCGCACTAGTCGTATTTTGACAGGTACTCCATTCAAGAGGTATCGGTCCTGCATGAATAAGTCCGCATGCAGACGTCCCATCATATCGACCGAGTGACTCTCTGCTGTAGCATCCACTCTCTCCGTATAGCCGTCATTATCGGGACTCGCTTCCATCTTGCCTGGGGTATCTCGGTAGAACAACGGGGCTGTCAAATACGACTTTTTAGCGTCACGCCCGTAGGATAACAGTGTTTCGATGTAGGGTCGGTACGGGTAGGTGTTGGTCGAGGCGCTCACCAGTTTATCACTCAGGGCTATATCCACTTGCTGGAATAGCGAATGAAGCCAGAGATTCACTGGACCCACGGGTGCATCTGCTTTGAGGACTGAGCCATCTTTATTGGTGATTTTAGCTTTCACATATAGGTACGTATGGGCTAAATCCAGGTAGGTCGTATCTGCGTTGGTGATGGGTGAATTCAATGGGGCCTGTGGCTGTAATGCTGGAAAGGGGCAGATGTTCCACCCATTGACCCTCTTCGGCACTGGTCTGAGTAGGTGGGACGGTCCATAAATCAAATTCACTGTTGGTAGAAGGACACGACTCGGCAGGAACGTTTTGACGATGCTCCCGAGTATGTTCCCCATCCCATGTCCTCGTTCCATGCGTGTACCCGCTCGTCTTCAGGCAAGACTTCAACCGGAGGTACTGCTGGGTCCCAGGGAAAATCTTCTCCACGTTTCATGCTTTCGTCTAATACAAGCTGGTAGGCAAGCAGGCTGGCAGGCTGGCAGGCTAGAGGTCAGGCAGGCAAACAGGCAGGTAGGCAGGTAGGCAGGCAGGCAGGCAGGCAGGCTGGTCAGGCAGGCAGGCTGGTCAGGTCAGTCAGAGTGCTCCGCAGGGTAGTGCAATGAATACACCCCACCCCTAAAAATCATGCCCTTTTATACGTTTTTCTATCCAACATGGCCGCCTAAAAACACGGCCATTTTAAAACATGGCCGTCTAAAAATACGCCCCCTTCCAAGATGGCCGTCTAAAAATACGCCCCCTTCCAAGATGGCCGCCTAAAAACATTCGAAAATGGCCGCCTAAAAAGACGCCCCTTCCAAGATGGCCGCCACGTTCGAAAATGGCCGCCTGTCAATCAAAAACATTCGAAAATGGCCGCCACGTTCGAAAATGGCCGCCGCGTTCGAAAATGGCCGCCTGTCAATCAAAAACATTCGAAAATGGCCGCCGCGTTCGAAAATGGCCGCCACGTTCGAAAATGGCCGCCGCGTCCGAAAATGGCCGCCACGTTCGAAAATGGCCGCCTGTCAATCAACAACATTCGAAAATGGCCGCCACGTTCGAAAATGGCCGCCTGTCAATCAAAAACATTCGAAAATGGCCGCCACGTTCGAAAATAGCCGCCTGTCAATCAAAAACATTCGAAAATGGCCGCCACGTTCGAAAATGGCCGCCGCGTTCGAAAATGGCCGCCTGTCAATCAAAAACATTCGAAAATGGCCGCCAAAACGTTCGAAAATGGCCGCCACGTTCGAAAATGGCCGCCGCGTTCGAAAATGCCGCCTGTCAATCAAAAACGTTCGAAAATGGCCGCCACGTTCGAAAATGGCCGCCTGTCAATCAAAAACATTCGAAAATGGCCGCCACGTTCGAAAATAGCCGCCTGTCAATCAAAAACATTCGAAAATGGCCGCCACGTTCGAAAATGGCCGCCGCGTTCGAAAATGGCCGCCTGTCAATCAAAAACATTCGAAAATGGCCGCCGCGTTCGAAAATGGCCGCCACGTTCGAAAATGGCCGCCGCGTTCGAAAATGGCCGCCACGTTCGAAAATGGCCGCCTGTCAATCAAAAACATTCGAAAATGCCGCCACGTTCGAAAATGGCCGCCTGTCAATCAAAAACAATTCAAAACATTCGAAAATGGCCGCCACGACCGAAAATGGCCGCCTGTCAATCAAAACATTCAAAAATGGCCGCCGCGTTCGAAAATGGCCGCCACGCGAAAATGGTCGCCGCGTTCGAAAATTCGTGGCCGCCACGTTCGAAAATGGCCGCCTGTTCGAAAATTCAAAAACATTCGAAAATGGCCGCCACGTTCCGAAAATGGCCGCCTTGTCAATCAAAAACATTCGAAAATGGCCGCCACGTTCGAAAATGGCCGCCTGTCAATCAAAAACATTCGAAAATGGCCGCCACGTTCGAAAATGGCCGCCGCGTTCGAAAATGGCCGTCTAAAAATACGCCCCCCTTTTCCAACATGGCCGTCTAGGAAAAACCCCAGTACATCAACACACACAAACAAGTCTAGACATGCCTTGATCACGTGATCGTCATGGGGAAACCCCCACTGGGGAACTCCCCTGGGAAACCCCGCCACAGTTCCTCCTCAAATCCTCCCCGGGGGGAACAAAAAAGTAGGTCAATAAGGTCTGTAATGCACTTATACTACTACTGACATCGCCATTTTGAAACGGTTGTTAGAAAACAAACATCCACGAGAGATTATACCACAGGGAGCAGTCCATTTCCCTTCCATCAACTCTCCTGTCGTTTATTTAACATGTGTACAAAACTTTTGCACATATGTGGAAAAACACTTTATTTGACTTACGTGGAAAAGTTTTGCACATATGTATAAAACTTTTCAACATGTGTATAAAACTTCAACATATGTGACATAGTTGATTTATTTTACATATCTGTAAAACTTTCCATATATGTCTAAATCTTTTCAACATATGTCTAAAACACCGCTCTTCATAAAAAACTGCTATTTACACATATGTGGAATTCTTTTATTAATCATCTGCACAAGTCTAGGTATTCCCCAAATCTTCGCAGAGGGTTAACCTGGACCTTTTTGGTGATTCGGATGAGTTCCCGAGTGGTTGCGTCTATTACACAATCTCGTGTGTCACCGATGTCGATTTCAAAGGTGGTCTGATCGGCGATGGAATTCAAACCAGTCAAAAACTCAAACCTCGCTGCGGATTGGCCTGATGAGCTGCTTCAGCGCGCTTACTGATTGGTTCGGTTTAGTGGAAACCCCTCGAGCTATTTATATTCAGAACTTCTATCGGTAACTAACCAAGCCAGTGTATCGATCGTAATCTTTCGATTGATACACTGGCTCGCGAGGATGTTTTTTTTTTTTTTTGACTGAGAACGAATATATTTTACGAGAAAGAATTATAACTTATTACAAAAGTTTAGAAATTTCATTTCAGCATGACTTGGGGCAGTTTTGTACGGAAGCGTATTAGTGCCAGTGTGAATTTTTTTTCCGAGATTTATCTCCTAATTAGGACATAATATCTCCTAATTAGGACTTATTATCTCCCAATTAGGATTTATTATCTCCTAATTAGGAGAAAACTATCTCCTAATTAGGAGAAAACTATCTCCTAATTAGGACTTATCTCCTAATTAGGAGAAAATTATCCTAATTAGGACCTTTTATCTCCTAATTAGGAGAAAATTATCCTAATTAGGACCTTTTATCTCCTAATTAGGACTTATTATCTCCTAATTAGGAAAAAATTATCTCCTAATTAGGAGAAAATTATCTCCTAATTAGGACATCTAATTAGGAGAAAAATATCTCCTAATTAGGTGAAAATTATCTCCTAATTAGGACTTATTATCTCCTAACTAGGACTTATTATAGTCGTGTGCATAACGACTGGATCGGAAATTGGCGAATATGTATGGAAGAAGGACAAGGCCGTTTCGAAAACTCGCTCCCTCTCCTTTAATTTCATAGAGCGGGGTTGCGAAATTGCAGTAGAGTGAAGCGACAGAGCGATACTGCGAGATTGCGAGACAGCGAGAGAGGAATGCAATATCGCGAGGATGTTTATTAATATGTGCAAAACTTTTCAACATATGTAGAATGAACCGATTAAATACTGAAACGGCTTGCCATAAGCGGGTGACATAGAACACTGCAAACACAAGCGTTAATAAATTAACGCCAATTATTAACACCTTCTGGACGACATTTTGATAACACGTTAATATGTTAATTCAACGACATTAGTGTATTAATTAGTGGTATATAAAGGCTACATTCATTAGTATTAAGGGTGAGTGCGATGACGTCACGGATGACGTCACATCCGAGTCAGTTGTTACATCCGGGTCAAAGATCACATCCGAGTCAAAGGTTACTTCCGGGTCAAATGGCACTTCCGGTCATGTGACTTTCGAGTCACCGCGTGTGTATATTTAATAAAACAAACAAGAGTTATCTGCCCCTAAATGCAACCCCAGTCAATTCAATGTTAGGCCCAATGGGCAACCCACGCATGGACATTTTTGGGTATGAAGTGTGGCATCATAACCGATATGAGCTGGACGATGTTATTAATACGAGTCTATGATCAGTGCGATCCCAGTATCGAGCTTTTCGTGTCCGGCATTTTTAATGTTGTTCCGCAATTTCGTAACATACTAAGGAAACGACTGCTCTTTCTTGGGAAATCCCCATATGACCTCGATCGTGCTGCCATCTATGCACTCTGTACACAAGGAAGACAACTCTGGCGGGGAACCCATATGCGCTTGTCGGACTTGAACTCGGGCGTCGAAGAATGTTTACGTGTGTGGAAGATGTAGGGTGTGAGTGATTTGCGCTGTTATGACGTATGCTGTTGAAGCACGGGTACAGTCCTACAGTCTCGTCAAGTGAGAATTACCCGGATAAACCTCGGGGCGGATATAAAAACTTCTATGATATAGGCCCAATGGGGTACCCACGAATGGACATTTGCGGTATGCACATTGTTTTCCATGTCTCACGCTGTAGATACGATGGTAGGACCTTGTGGCCATGGGTTGAATTTCGCTGAAAAGTTCTGATTAAGCATGGGCAATCCGGAATAGTAGAATATAGGCATTTGAATGAACGTTTTGGGATCCAGGAGAACCAATATTGGTCATATTGGTTCGTGTGAAATATCAATGTGAAGCACTCGTACATGTAGGGTACCACCCGACTGGACCGGTGTGGAGTAGAAATAAGGCTATGGCGTGCATGCGCCGATCAGGAATTGTGAGAAAAAGGGCATTGGAGTGGACGTTTTGGGGTTGAGGTTGACCATCGGTGGTCCGAATGGATCGTATGGGGTGTCATATTGAAGCACTCGTGGGGAAGAGTCCGATTGGATTATTGTGTTGTGAAAGTAGAGCTACGGCGCGCATGCACAGGGAGGGAACTTGAGAAAAGGGAACTTGAGTGGACGGGGTCAGGGAGGGTATCCAGGTGTAACGTTCCTCCAGTCCGATAAAATAATGAGTGGGTGCATGTTAAACTATGAATTTCCATGGAAATATAAAATCCAGCATATGGAAAACCCGTATCAGCTAGGTCTAAATGGGCTAATATCGGTCCCCAGTGGATCGTGGGCTGTCGAGAGGTGCAGGGTGGGATAGCAGATGCATGTAAAATTAGGATTTTCTCAGGAAATAAAAAGCGAAAAAGGGACTTTACACCCGGTGAGTCGTGGAAATGGGAATTTTGTTGTTGCTGAGATTGTGTAGTCGCTCAATTTCAAATAAATCAAGGAAAGTAATCCAGTTGCCCATTAGTAGTAGAGAAAGTAGAAACCCAGTATATTTGCCTTATGACCTTTGTGGAGAGTTTTACAGTAACGCCTTAGCGCCTTATCCTAACGCCTTAACACCCTGCCATAACAGTTTCTTGCCTTTTGAGAGAGATTGTACCATGTCATTATATAATACTAACGCGTCGACAAGATGTATGTATCAATCCATTCACACCACGGAATAAAACCTGTTGAGACTTGGTGGTCCCCAATGACGTCATCACACTACGCCGGGACATTATACGGGGGTTTTGCTGGGGAAAAACGGGGGTTATGCTGGAAAAAAACCTCTATATGTCAGAATAAAATTTCGGAATTTTTTTCTGGTAAAAACCCTGTTCTATCTATAGATCATGTCGGATAGAGCCAAACTGAGGGTGGAACGCGGATACGTACTGAGCAGAGAAAGGGCACTTTCGGAGGTGCTGACTATGCCCTAGGCTCTTCAAGGTTATTTGCATAGCAATATATGCAGCAGGAAAAGGGGAATCTCCACGCAACACCTTAACACCTATCTTAACCCCCTAACAGGTGCATCGACGGCAGCTCCGGTCCAATCAGAAGTCGCCATTTGGAGGAGATGGGGGCCTTGTTCGATCTGACTACCAAGTAGAGTCACCTGTGTTTGTGTGTGGTGGTCGTGGTGGTCGTGGTGCGTGTGTGGTGTGTGGCGGTGATGGTAGTGGTGGTGTGTGGTTTTGTTGTTGTGTTTGTGTGTGTGTGTGTGTGTTTAAGAAAGATGTATAGCAGTGACATTTATATGAATACACACCTTTATACTGTGGACACACCTCCAGCCGGGGACGTCCTTGGTTTGACAGACTGGAAATCTGTTTCGCTGTTCGTTTTATGATTTAGTATACAACACTTTCGGGAAAAACATAAATAAGATGCGTGTCCTCATTTTGCCTGAATGTGCCATGGAGATCCTGAGGCTGCCCAGTATGGCAGCCGTTTCAGTATTTACAGTACAGTCCTCGTGACAACACCAGTATACCGCGATAATTGCCGCACTGTTATCGCGGTACAGTTTAAGCCTAATCACTAGACTAATTACCACCCCCCCGTTATGTCTGCATGCGCCGTAAGTACAGACGAAACGTAGCTCCATAATATCCATTCAAGCCTCGATAGTCGGCCGAGACAACAAAAGGCGCCCCGTCGACGGCACGTGTTGACGAGCCGCTATTCAGCCAGCATGTCTTTATGCATACACTCAGAAGTACCGCGATAACGGGAACTGAACACGGAAACGCCTCTCTGTTACCGCGGGAATGCATATGTATATTATCAGCTGTGAATACCGCGAGCCTTCTGAATAATACAACAGCTAGCCGAATTTATTTACTTTATTTATTGAACAAACTATCACATCAGAATTTTGCTAGCTGCAAAACTTGATATGGCGTGTTAAAGAACGGAATGTATAAAATGTCCGTCTGGTAATCGGTTATTACACATATGTTGAAAACTTTTGCACATATGTCAAAAAGTTTTACACATATGTATAAAACTTTTACACATATGTCTAAAAGTGCGGATTTATTCCACATATGTGTAAAAGTTTTATACATATGTGTAAAACTTTTTGACATATGTGCAAAAGTTTTCAACATATGTGGAATAGTTAATTTATTTCACATATATGTAAAACTTTTCAACATATGTGTAAAACTTTTCAACATATGTGTAAAACTTTTAAACATATGTATAAAAGTTTTACACATATGTCGAAAAACAGTTTATTTCACATATGTGTAAAACTTTTGCACATATGTGTAAAACTTTTACACATATGTATAAAACTTTTACACATAAGTGAAATAGTTAATTTATTTCACATATGTGCAAAACTTTTGCACATATGTGAAATAGTTAATTTATTTCACATATGTTCAAAAGATTTTACGTGCTGGTATGCAACGACTATGCCTTTTTAAGGTAATAAATTCTTGACATTCGAGAGAAGGGGGGGGGGAGGGCAAGGCTTTGGTGTAAGACCTCCCATTGAAAAGGTAATATCCTGAACAAAAGGCTGACAATACAACTTGCAGCAGATCCTCTGTCAATTATATTTCGTGAGTCTTACACCAAATGGTTGCCGGGAGGGGGCACTTCTAGAATCAAATGCTGGCCCTCAAATACTGTCAGTATATAGCTATTGTGGAAACCCCAGTGTACAACACCGTACTAAGCAGGCCTTTTCCGCCTATTTAACCATACCTCTTGGACGTGATCTGCCAAAAGCTGGGACGTTGTTAAGAACAGCGTCATTGTCATCGGAGAAATTTCCATCTTGTTCGCCCGTACCGTCTTCTTCACTTTCGTTACGTGTTGTTGTTGTTGTTCGAACTACTCGAAACAACTCTTGCAACGAATTATCAATTGCGCGGGATCTATCTTCAGAGATGTATGTCCTTATCCGCTCATTATTTCGGATGGCGCTTTGCATTTTTCTTCTCAAAAGAGACATATCTGGTGAACTTTGTGAGAGGGACCTTCCAACTTCGCGAATACATCGCGCAATAGCTCGTGAAATACGATCTACCTCCAACGTCGACAGCGCCATTTTGGAACTCTCGTTGGATAACAAACATTCACGCGAGCTTGTATTGTAGGGAGCAACCCATTTTTCGTCCATTCTATCTCCCGGCATTTATTTCACATATGTGCAAAAGTTTTACACATATGTCAAAAAAACTGTTTTTAGACATATGTGTAAAAGTTTTCAACATATGTGTAAAAGTTTTACACATATGTTGAAAACTTTTACACATATGTGAAATAGTTAATTTATTTCACATATGTTGAAAACTTTTGCACATATGTGTAAAACTTTTCAACATATGTGTAAAACTTTTGCACATATGTCTAAAAGTTTTCCACATATGTCTAAAAACAGTTTATTTCACATATGTGTAAAACTTTTGCACATATGTGCAAAAGTTTTCAACATATGTGAAATAAATGATTAAATGCTGAAACGGCTTGCCATAGCCCAGAGCACAAACCAGTAAGAGGCTGCTTAAATAGTCCAGAAATAAAGAAGTTCCCACTGTTATGGTAATTGTCTGGATGTCCCCACTGGCCACCTTTCGTAAACATGTGGGTGTTTGTGTGTGTGGTGTATGGTGGATGTTTTTGGTGGTGGCGGTGGTGGTGGTGGTGGTGGTGGTAGTGGTAGTGGTAGTGATGGCGTTGCTGAGCGCCCGTCTTAACGCAGTGACTCTCTAACGCCCTATTGTATTCTATACCTAGTTCCATAATGTCTTAACGTCATGATGCAGATAGTTGAGAGAAAGAAAGACCAACACGTTCACAAGTTTTCATACAGTTTTTTATCCCCTTCATCACATCATACCCACGCTGGGGGAGCCGAACGTCTTTCTATTATTGACGCGGAAATTGTTTTGTTGATGACGGTGGATATTACTAACTGTCGGATCTGACGCCGATACCGTGATTTTCATCTGAGCAAACCCAAAACTCCATTTAACTGGGCACGTGTATAGATGGTAATATGTAATTGTGGGAGAGGGAACAGATATGATGGACATGATACAACAGAGATTAAATATTAGAGTTGGGGAGAGAGTCCAAACAACTGGGACAGGTAAACAGAAGCAAGCTGAAGGGTGGAGGAGGATAGAGACTGTAAGAAAAGAAAGATGCGATAATAGCACTAGCAAAGAGATCCTGGAAGTAGGCACGGTTGAAGAGTGTCCAGAGGGGTTTAATGAAGCTGCGGTAGTACTGGAAGCGTCACACTTTGGGGGAATAACCGCAGTGAAGATACAAATAGAAAGGGTGGAGGAACAAATGGAGCAAATGGAAGAGTTAAAAGCTATTAACGGCGAGAAAAGTGATAGGGGATTCTATTGTTCGGCCAATCAGAGAAGGCCTACAGAGTATGTTGGGAACAATTTGAATGTTAGAGTTCAAAGCATGCCAGGGTTTAATTTGAAGCATATACGTTGTGAGATGGGGCCAGCAGTAGAGAAACTGGTGGGAGACGATATGTTGGAATGCCTAGTGATTCATGGGGGGACAAATTATGTAACAGCAGAGGGAGTACCCATAGAGTTAATTGTGGCTGAAATGAGGAAAACAATGTTCTTGGCTGAAGAATTATTTGGAGAAATACCACGGGTGATATCGGGTTTGTTACCACGGACACGTGATGGAGAAAGGGTGAATACTGATATAAGAAGGCTAAACCAGCGTTTAGAGATAGCGGCGGACGAAATGGGGTGGGGATTTTGCAGACACACTGATTTCTGGAAAAAGGGATGGCCAGTGAGGATCGGGGGGGTTTTGAGAGATGGGCTCCATTTGGATGAGCAGGGACAAGGTCTTGAACATTTTGTAAGAGGGTTAGGGAACACAGTAGAGGCGGAAATACAAATGCCAAAAACACATTTAAACTGATCTCGGGTCCTGGGGTGGGGGGTGGGGATGTTGTCGTATAAGACGGAGGAGAAAATACGGCAGAACAAGAAGGACCCGTACAAAGAAACGTCGCAACAGGTGGAAAGTGGGCTTTGTTAATGTAAATGGATTGGGAATGACACAGGGTGTTGTGGCTAAATATGGCAAGTTGGGAGAGGTGGTGGAGATAGTAGAACTGGAAAAATTGGATGTAGTGGGTATGGTGGAGACACATAAATATAAAGGGACGTCTGCAATTAAGATCCAGGGATATGATTGTTTTGAGGGTAGACGACAACAGCAAGCCAGTACAGGGGCAGGTGGCATTGCGCTGGCGGTGAAAAAGTGCCGGCAAGGTTTTCAGCTGAAGATGGAAGACTTGGGTCTAGTTATTGGTGCAGAATGGGAAGGGGTAGTTGACGATGTGATATGGATATCGGGAAACTTTGGAGACAAATATGCTATAGGGCTGCTGTATGCAGCACAGCAAGGAGTTGACAGGGGCTGGAATGATAGGTTATATGATCTATTGGTGGCACAGATGACAAGATTAAGGCAGATTGGATATAAAGTGGTTTTGCTGGGAGATTTTAACGGGCATGTTGGAGATAAAGAGGGGGAAGGTATACATGGAAACAAACCTGGTGTTAACCACAATGGGACGAGAATATTAGAGATAGAGAAAACATTTGAGTTATATATAATGAATAGATCACAAAAGTGTTCAGGTCTCTGGACACGAGAGAGGGCAGGGTGTAAGACAATTGTGGATTACATTCTGCTACAGTACACAGAACTGGATAAAGTGAGATATATGGTGATTGATGATATTCAAAATTATGATGTAGACAGTGATCACAACTGGGTTATGATGGAAATGGAACAGAGGGTCAAAAGAGGGGAAAATATCAGTAGAAACCAGTTCAAGTGGGTGATGAATGAAGACACTGATTGGAAAACATTTCGAAAAAATATAGAGCAAGAATTCAGTGATTGGGAAGTGCAGGTTAGAGAATGTACGACAGGAGAGGGACTTGCAGAAATGTTCAATAGAAGGCTCATTGCAGCTACGGAAGGGGTCATCCCATGGGTGAGATGGAATAGTGGAAATAGATTAGAAAATACAGAAATTCGGGAGGCGAGGCGGAAAAGGCGCTGTGCAAGACAAGAGTTTAATATGGCCTTGATAAGTGAGGGAGAAAGGAAAGAGGAGCTAGTGAGTGAAGCAAAGAAGGAGTATGAGCAGGCTAGGAGAGAGGTGAAGGAGTTGACACAATGCATGATTAGATTACATAATCAGGATGTAGTAAATAGAATTGATAGAGAGGGAAAGGAAGGTAGTAAAACATTTTGGAAGTTGGTTAACCATAAGAGGAAACAAGAGGTATCCGGCGTCTTGAAGACTTCGGAGGGTGGGATTACCACGGATAGAAAAGTATTAGCCGCCATGATAGGGGAGAAATGGGGGGAAATTGCCACAGAACATAGTGAAAGGGAAGTGGATAGGGATATACTGGAAAACATCAGGATGGAAGAGAGGCTTAGCGCCGAAGAAGAAATTGCAGACAGCGATGGTCTAACGGGACAAATTGAGATCAAAGAAATAAGGCAGGTGGTGAAAGACATAAAAAGAGGAAAGGCTATGGGAGAAGATAATATTCCAAACGAGTTTATGAAAGAGGGAGGTGTGCGAATACTCGAATGTTTGAGATTGTTATCTTGTCGGATATGGGAAACTGAGGTAATCCCGGTGGTTTGGAAGACAACAAGGACTACATTGTTGCACAAGAGTGGTGACACGAGGTTATTAGATAATTACAGAGGAATGGCTGTAGCGAGTAATGTAGGAAAAGTGTTTACCAAGATTTTGGGAGTAAGGCTCCAGAGAGATGTGGAGAGTAGAGGTCTTTTGGGAGAGATACAGGCGGGTTTTAGGAAAGGCAGGATGTGTCAAGATAACCTCTACGTGCTCACTCAAATTTTGGAGCAAAGAAGGAACCACAAACATGGATGCTGTGTGGCCTTTCTAGACATTAAGAAAGCATATGATAGAGTGTGGAGGGAGGCACTCTGGGCTGCCTTGGAAGGCCTGGGTTATGGAGGCAAGATACTACACATCATCAAGGATTTATATGCTGGAGTCCGTTTCAAAGTTGTATTTGGGGAGATTGAAACGGATTATATAGATCTGAGGGAAGGATTAAAGCAGGGGTGTGTGTTGTCACCGTTACTCTTTGCGATATATTTAGCGGAGCTAGGAAGACGACTTGAAGGATGCGGGTGGGGTGTGAATCTCGGGAAGCGAATCATTCCTGGGTTGTTTTTTGCAGATGATATAGTTTGTTTGCGAAAACAAGGAAAGAATTACAGCTTATCTTGGATATAGTGGGGAAGTTTGGATTTGAAAGGAAGATAATCTATAGCCCAACAAAGAGTTGCGTCATGGTTAGTAGTCAGGTTAAACCAAAGGGGGACAACTGGCAACTTGGGAAGTTAAGTCTGGAGGAGGCGGAAGAACATGTCATGCAGATAGGAGAGGTGGATGAAAATAAGTACCTAGGAATTAGAATGAAGTTAAAAGGGCAAATTTTCAGGGTGCAAAAGCAAGAGATGATTGCAAAGGCAAAGAGAATGTTGGGGATAGTCAAGGCTATAAGTACCAGTACATGTAACCGAAGTATGTGCGCAAGAATATTGTGGGAGAGAGTTGCAGTTCCTACAATTTTATATGGGGTAGAAATAGTGGAACTTGATGGGGAAAACACTGGCAGTACTGGATTTGGTGGAACTACAGGCAGGGAGATGGATACTATAGGGGTGAACCGTATGACTGCAATAGAAGCGATTTATGGAGAACTTGGTTGGAGCAAGATGGCTGACAAAGTAGGAATATTGAAGTTAAACTACTATGGGCGTCTGGTTGGAATGGAGGGGGATAGATGGGCAAAAACTGCTTGGGAGGAAGGTCTCAAAACAGAGACAAAGACTGGGTGGTTCAAGGAAGTAGAAGCGATAAGCACAAACTA